>CAJNOQ010002194.1:0-25719 GCA_905250885.1 Didymodactylos carnosus | reverse complement strand
ACAATTAATGCAGAGGTGTGTGATAGAAATGGTGATAGGTAGAAAGAACCAAAGCAGATTTACACGCTATAAACTAAATTCTCACATCATATAGTCGGTGTGACTAAGCATCTCAATTTATGCACGGCGGGGAAGGTCCTGTTAAAGATGGAAAAGTTCAAGGCAACTCGCTCTACATCGGGTACCTCTGCTAGTAGTTAATAACTACGAATAATACGTAAAGATTTGGAAAACTTGTCTGTCATTTCATCAAACAGGATGTGGGACATTTATTGACATTATTATTCTTATATCTAGAAACTAGTCGTTTATATTACTTTTAATTTAAACCGGTTGAAAATAATCTTCATTCTTATTACATCAGGCATCCTGAGACAATTTTAGTCGATACATGAAAATAATTTCTTAATGAAACAGCCCGATTCAAGCTGGCTTACAGTTGGATTTAAGCAGCCAGGATGGTGCATGGATTTCATGATAACAAAAAACGATTGACTTAGAGAATAAAGGGAAAAATAAATTCGGTTACATAGTGTTAATTAGTAAGGATTTTAAATTTGATTATTTTTAAATTTGGTATAATCTTTTATTCTCTCAATACTTTTAAAAATTTTGCTGATTAGAGTTTTGATAGATTGCACGTTTTAAAGAGAATTTCCGACAAACAACGCTTTGTATTTAAGAAACATAACTGTTTTTCAACCAAAGCACAAACGATCATTGCTGTTTACTTTTCGATGATGCTTAGCCGTTTTGTCCCTTTACTTTTGTAGTTAACTTTGTGAATCATTAATAGTAATTGTTTTTTTGAATAACGATCAAAAATATTCAAATTAACCTTTATGAGTTCAGGCCGCGTGTTTATATATGTACAAGATTTCATAGATACATTAGTACATTCAATCTAGTATATTTCATCTAAAAATTATGACAATTAATATTTTACGTAGCATCAAAAATTTTAAATCTTACAGTACTTCTTTTATCCTCAGTCTTTTCTTTTACTTGAAACTGTATTTGGACTGTGTGAAATACTTGTACTATAATATTAGAAAAATTCATTTCAGCATAAAAAGCCATGTTGTTTCTCCCTTACCTGCCAGTGTGCACGAAGATCTTATAAGCTACATTTATTTCAACAATCAAAATAGAAAAATATAGCACAAAAATATCATCTCGAATATTTGTATTCTAGACACACACACACACGCGACAACAACAACAACAATAATAAAAAAAGTTTATTTTTTTTCTTCTTCCTGCTTATTAATCTGTTTTATTTTGCAAGGTTGTTTTTGGCCATTCACCATCTTTTAATGGTTGAGTTGGATGTTCATTTTCATTTAAATGCAATTCATTTAAAACATCCTTTTCTGTTGTTATATTTGTTTCAGCAGCTAAGTCTTCTAATTCTTTTCCTACTTCGCCTAATTCAATTTCTAAATCACATGATGAAGCAATCCAAATCATTTCAACGCCATTATAATCCAAGAGTTTCGGTTCAACTGAAACAAAACGGAAGGTATTAACATTATTGAAAATATAAAGGTTTAAGATTATATATACCTGGAATCCATTGTAACTGCCCAAATTTTTCTTGCAATTCTTTAGGGTAAATAACTTTTTCTTCGCGGGCTAGACCAAGTTGTGATGGATTTGGGGTTGTTGGGTTTTTTATTGCAACCTGAACACGATAGCAACGCTACATAATATGTTTCGAAGTCTAAAAAAATCTACTTACCGTATATGTACATTCTTTTTCAATATTAAATTCTTTTTGAACTGTTCCAATTTCAGCAGGCACTTCTAATACATAGGCAATATTTGTACGATTATCATGTCTGACCATCATATATTTTCCTGGAAATGGAAAAAACAAACATTGAGAATCAAGCTTCTTACATATGTTGCATTTTCACCTTTTCCTGCGATGCGATCCGCTTTTGACTGACGTTGACCTTGTGTAACTGTATTATATGTCATGCTCTCAAGAGCATCTTCAACAATTTCATCTATATTTTCGCCAACTTTTTCAACATATCCCCAAAAACGTTCTTTGTTTTCAACTGATGGCAATTTCTTTTTCCCAATACGTAATAGACGTGTTTTTGTTGTTGTTGATGATGAAAAATCTTCTTTTGGTTCTAATAATACATGAAATAATTGTACATCCTGAAGGGCAGCAGCTTCATCGACACCAAGTTTTGGTTTATAACTAAAGACAATATCGCCTTTTTCTAATATGATATTGGATGGATCACTATTGTGTGGATGATTATGATTATCATCATCATGGACTTGATCTTTTTCTTGAGCTGCTTTCGTCGTCTCATCAACTTCACTACTGTTATTATTATTATTTTCAGTTATACGATTACCATCACTATGATCGCTGGTCTCATTCGTTCCACTATTATTTAAATCCAACTTTGCTTCTTTATTTGCATAAAATTCATCACCGGATATGCTGCGTTTCATTGAACCATTATTTGTATCAGACGACATTCCGAATTAACGTAAAAGAAGAAACGTTTTTATCTAAATTTAATAGAAAACGTTATACATCAAATGGTTCCAAAATAAATTTCGTAAACCAGGATATAAAAAAGATTACGAGAAACAGATTTCGTATTTTAACAGTTACTGTCATTCTAACTTTTCTTCGCTTTCTGCATGCAACATACAGGCGTTTCAATCAGTAGTTGAACTGAACTGAACTGAAGTTAATTTTACCCTTGAATCAAAATCCAGTTCCTATCCCTGCTAAAGTTCTCAAAATCTCAAAACATGTTTTAATCTTTCGAATGCTGGACTGACAGAAAATAATTAAAGAATTTTAACGTGAAGCGAAGTCATAATATAACGATACCGGAAATTCGAACATTAAACGCTATACTAACAGAAAGTGAAATAATATCAAATCAAATTTCAGTCAATAAAAGTTCACATACATACTCTTATTTTTGAGGAAATAATCGCCTTGCTGATTCGAATATTAGTTCTAGATTAGGCAACGAAAGTCATAGTCAAGAATAAGAGAAGCACGTGCAAAACGTCCAATGACACTTTAGTCAGAACTACTAATATAGCGAATAATAGATAGTTTCCTTCTCTCTCAACGTGCACTCAATGACCGGCGATGATAATACAGAAGACTAAGTCAATCATGTCTGACTATGCGTTCTTAGATCACCATCATTGACCTCAGAAATATTAGTCGATCTCTAGATCGACGTGGACGGCGACTTTTTCCACAAAAAAAGGCAATCTTTTTCTGTAAAATTACAATCTTTTTTTGGCAGAGGTTCAGTATCTACAGTACAGCTAATATCAGCTATTCATCCACTATACAAGAGGATACGCAGTTCGTTCCTTCTGTGAGACAGTCTCTCATTAAAATGAAGTTCATGTGCAAAAGTAGAAATTTTGAGAACGCCATATCCAGAGTTGCCAGATGCTTAGGTCAGGAAAGCGGAAAAAAGCAGACTTTTTTTTCCAAAATGCAGAAAAAGCACTTAATGATTAAGATTTCTAACCGAGTTGCCTTTCTTGAAGATTTAATATTTCACTATTTTTCATACTTCCTTTCGGCAGCACTTAAGACAAGCTAATGTTTTTCTGTTAGCGCTCACTTCCGGAGCAAATTTCTGCTTTAGTTCCTAAAACCGTGCACATCTGTTTTATAAAAGTTGCAAAAGCATTGTTTCGGCAGATTATTCAGCCACCGAAAGCGTCAAACTTTTTATGAGAAAATGTAAAAATCTTCATTGCAGGAAAAAGCACAACAAATTCTGGAAAAGCGGACAAATTGCGGACAGCGGATACTTTGCGGGAAAAACTACAGAAAGCGGAATTTGTCCGCAAAATGCGGACCAGCAGGCAACTCTGATCATATCCCAAAAATGAAAGATAGTGGAGACTTTAAATTTTTTTGCAACAGCAGACTACGCAGCTCTATTTAGAAATATGGTGGAGATTGTTAACTTTTGTTTTATTTCTAAAAGGTTTGCTAAAATTCATCTTTAGGCTCTCAGTACGCGATTTACGATATACAAATGAAACTGGTTCACATGGGTCTTTACCGAGCTACATTATAAGATGACTCTTATAATTCATTTCCAAACTTACTGGTTTAGAAGTTATCGTTCAATCTGAAGATCTTCAAAAATTGATTTCGTCAGTTTCGTTAATTTTATTTATTTATTCAGTTCTATGATCGCGCACTGCCCGGGCTGCGGTTACTCCATCATGTGGCGACAATCCGTGTATTCTCACGTAGCTAGTAGTGCGGCATGTTTATTAGTAGGTACCACGATCCAGTTCGATTCATTTTAATTTGCTTGCAGACCTTAGATGCTTACTTCACTACTTCTGACGAACCTATAACCGCTTTTCCTCGTAGTCTTTTACTTGTATAACTCTATTTCGAAGAAGCAAATCTAGATGCAAAATGCTTTTCGGTTTGATTAACTCTCGCAACTGTATTTATATTTACGACAAAGCACATCAGATATCGGCAACTGTTCTCATCTCGCTTTCTCCAGCTGGACTTGGTGTTATTTGCTACCAGTTTAATTTGACCAAAACACAATATTTACCCGTTTTACGGTAAGTTCTTGTTTACTGTTCAAAAGGTCTTTAATTAATATTGATCTTTGACACTATTTGTGTTCAAGGTAAAGAAAAGTTGCAAGTACAATTAGGTGCTAGACAATACGAAGCTGAATTGTTAGAATAACAATGATTAGCTGAAAAAAGAAGTCGGAGTTTCATCATTGCTCAACACAAACAATAGAACACATGTTGCAGCAGAGTAAAAGAGAAGCGGTTAGTATTAACAACATGAATTAGCTGATATTACAAAGAAGAAAACTGTTAAATTACTGTGTAAAGTTCAACAAGAAAACGAAGGTGAAGAATGCGATATATCTGCGTCGAACGAAGATATCATATTCTGCTACTCAAAAATAAAACATGAGTTTTCAGAGAATACGGTTGATGTACAATCACAAACACCAGATAATTCAGCAGAAGAAGCGTTCAAACAGCTTAGATAACAATTTTTTTTACGAGTGCAAGAAGAGTAAGTGCTGTGTCAATGAAAATGCTAATCGAACTACTGTAACAAAAATAGTTTAGCAACACCAAAATTTAGTAATAAAGAATAATTTTATACTTTTGTTTGGGTTTTCATTTCTTATCATATTGATCATTCAAGAGGAATGAATTTTACTAGTTTTTACATGAATGATTCGAAGTATATCCTACTAAAGATAATTTTTTAGCAGGAAAAATCGAAATAAACGAATTTCATTACCAAAATTGATGTATTTTTTCAAGATAAAAATTGTCCTTTACTTAAAGGAACTAATAGATATGTACATTATTGATTGTAATTTCTACGATATTCTTTGTCTATTTTAGTGATTGTGATGGGCAATCTGATATTCAAAAATATACATAAAGTATCAAAGTAAAATCCATCATATATCGATCCATACATACAACTCTACCAAGAAAGTCCAATAAACGATATATATATGTATTTGTATATATTGTATTTTATTTATTTTTGTCATTTTTATATTCGTAATGAATCAGCTATGTTTTTTTTCTTCTTTTGGTGTAATTTTTCATGAGACGTACCTGATGGCGATCTAATGAATTTGTCCTTTTTTGTGAAGAGAGTGAGCATATGCCAACTTTTTTCATTTTTATTAACTAATGATGTTCCCTAGTCATGTAATCATATCGTGGGTACGACTTACTCAAAATATTATACCGGAGTACTCACTGAGTATTTGAGTACTGATATGAGTATTCATACTTGAATATATTCACTAGGGTGATACCTAATTGAATTGTAGACCAAACGTCACAAAATGAAGAGAACGATCTACTTCCAATAGAGAACATTTAACTTTATTTTCCAAAAGTGTTTTTTTAAAAAATCTGCTTTAAATCGTTCAAATGGGTGTGTTACTGATGTATGAGATGTGCTAATATAGTGACAGTTGAATTAAAGTAGTTCTACTGATTCATTTCTTCACACGAAAGTTAGTTGGTAGAGTGAAACGAGTCGGGTGTTAAACCGCTTTTTGAAAACTGTGAATATATGCCATTGTAGTATTATTTGTTCGAATATCTGATGAAGAATCTTATCTGACGTTTGTTGATATTTTAAAAGCTAGACTTTCAGCTTTCGCTCTTTTTGTATTGTTTTAGATTATTTTTAAGTCGAATCAATTAAACATTCATTTTTGTTATGTGATTAATAAATTTTGCTTATTGGAAATGCCTAATGGTAAAAAATCGAATAAACGTCGGCATGAACAAATATCTGAACCTGAAAAGCAAACAGTCCTAAAACAAACAAAACGCGTGGTCACAAAAACATTCACATCACAAATTGATTTAGCACAAGAAAATGATAGTTTTAAAGAAAATGATTCCGATTGTTGTTGTTCATCGTCTGAGAAAAAAGTAGACTTTGTTCAGTTAGAAATGAAATTAGTTGTACAAAAATTTGGTCCATTATCAAAAGCAAAAGCTTTAAAACTTGTCACTCCTTATTTTAACGATCCTGGACAAGATAAAATAATCAAATCAAATATGTTTATAGGTGCACATGTGTCGGTGAAAGGTATTGTTGTATTTATTAGAACATAACTTCTTGTTTTTCTCTGAAAAAAATGTTTTACTTTCGTTTTAGGTGGCGTTGATAATGCTATAGAAAATATTCAGAAACTGAATGGACGTGCTGTAGCCATGTTTTTACGAAGTCAGCGACAATGGAATGCAAAACCATTGACAGATGCGGTAAGATATTAAATATGAAACATGTGGAGTAATTCTGTAGATATTTTCCACCAAAAAGGTAGCAACCAATTTTCGTACGTTATGTGAAAAGTATAATTTTAAATCACATCAAATTCTTCCACATGGTATTTATTTAATGAATTGCGGTTCACCAGATGCCAAATTGCGAAAACAAAGTGCTGATTGTTTGTTAAGTGATTTTCAACGATGTGAAAAATTAGGAATTACAATGCTTAATTTTCATCCAGGTAATCAGTACTAGTCTTTGTTATAACCATTTAGACTGACTCCGTTTTGTAGGTTCAAGTACTGGTAAAACACCAATCGACTCTTCAATTAAACATATAGCAGAAGCAGTTAATTTGGTTTTATCAAAGACGAAAGGAGTAACTGCTGGTAAATTTCATTGCTATCGCTCGGTCAAAATACAAAGATTTAGATTACTCTATGAAGTCTCTATCTATGAAAAGTTGATCTGGAGAAGATGGAGACTTCATAGAATTATAACTATAGTAATAGTTTTAAGTCCTATATTCTTAGTGGCAAAAAAGGGACACTTTTACGTATTATGCGGTAGCTATTCGCCTAGGCAAAAGATGTTATCCAGGAGACAGTGCCATTAGAAATATACTTTGTTTTAATGTTTGTTTCATTTAGTACTTGAGAACATGTGTCGGCAAGGATATACAATAGGTGGCGACTTTCATGAATTACGTTCAATTATTGATTTAGTTGATGATAAAAGTCGTGTGGGTGTTTGCCTTGATACATGCCATGCGTTTGCCGCAGGTAATTATTTTGGAAAATGAAACTTTTTAAAATTGACTTTGGAATTGAGTGCTAACTCAAATTCTAATTGACTTAATATATGATTATATAATCTCTCATGATTCTGATGTTGTAAAACTTATCGGTGGATAACAAATTTCATTGACTTTTGATGAAAAATATGGTTACAAATTTCTAAAAACCTAACAGATCACTAGAACACTGTTTCTCAGGACTCGTTTATTAAACTGTGTTTTTTAATAATCGATAGATTTAAGCTGTTCTTTTAGATAAAAAAGGTTGGTTGGCATAGCCCCTTTGGGGCTTAAATGCGTAACTTCTCTAGCTAGTAAAAAATAGGTTTTCAGACCAAAAACTATAGCGTAAGAAACCATCGATGTATTCTATGACTTCAAATAGAGCCAGTTTTCACTAAAATTTGAGTGAACAGTAGTATAGTAGCAATATGTTCTAATGATAGGACCCTCTCGGAGACAATCGTACAATAAACTAATAGCTCTAATAAATGATGAAACGCTGAATTTAACATACGTCACTCTCCGCGTCCACTTAAAGGATAATCTTCATCTATCCCTTTCAGAAACTCTCCATACACATTTAAGCCACTGGGCATGTCCATCTTCAGGATCGTCTTTAGGATAAAGTCTTGGAGAAATCGTTAAGGATTCAAGTATAGAACTGTAACTTCTTTAGTCTTCGGATTAGTTGGCGGAGTTGCACAAAACTTTTCAAGTTCTCTTTGAGAAGAGTTATATGAGTCAACGTTAAAAGTTACTCAAAAACTAATACAAAATGACGATAGAGACGTTAGTTTTACTATAAATGTAAAATACAGATATTTTGCATGTCTCTGGACATGTGATTTGCACTAAAATCCCAAATTTTTTATGTTTTACAACCTCTGTGAAGTTCGGTGTTTGTGCCAATGAGCGACGTAATGGTGGTATATACTACGTGGATTTACTCATTTATAGGCTATGATTTATCAAATGAAGATGGTTATAATAGTATGATGAATGAATTTGAGAGTATTATTGGTATAAAATATTTGAAAGGATTACATTTGAATGATTCAAAAGGTAGTAGAAAGACCTCGTTCTTATCCTATTCAGATTTATAACTCATCAGTTTGTGTTCTCAGGCGAATGTAATAGTCATCTCGATCGTCATGAACACATTGGTTTTGGTCATATTGGTCTAGATGGATTTCGTCGCATAATGAATGATAAACGCTTTTGCAATATTCCAATGGTACTGGAAACGCCGCCTGATGATGGAGTATTATACGAAAATGAAATTCGGTTGTTGTATAATCTTATCGAATAGCGATGACAAAATCTTCTAAAGTTTCTTTATTTTTTGTTAAATACGATATTTTCTTTGAAATGTTGAAATAAAAACTTGTACAATTTTATGAAGGAATTTTATGTAGGAGAATGGGATGCATTTGCGTTTTATGAGAATGCATTGAGTGTTCTTCTAAAATTATGGTGAGAAATAATGATTATCATAAAAGTCTTTCGTCAGATTTCACTAAGTCATACGTACAGTGCAGTATGCTGATGATTAATTAGAATTAATTCATGCCATAAGAGCGATAGGTTTTAGAACTTATCACTGTATTATAAACCTTCCTGAATATATATATAGCTCGTGAACAGAAGAATGAACAGTTAAGTTAAAAAACTGACGAAAAAATCACACATAAATACGGTAAAACAGCAGAATAATAATAACTGAGATTGAGTAAAAAAGTTACAAAAAAGAAAAAATGAATTGCATAAATACAGAGTAAAAAGATAATGTATACTTCAAAATTTTTCATTGATTTTTAGTTTTGGGTGAAAATCTTAGTAATTTTTTGGCATAAAAATTCGAAAAACACGAAAGTCACCGGCTAGGATGAAAGAATACATCATTCGACTCAGTTTTCGAGGCTGATTCTGAATATGATATTTTTATTGCATAAAAAAATGAGTTCTGGTGGGGAAAAATGAGAATTATGGGCAGAATTGTGATTTTTTCGCTTCTGATCTAGAAAAAAGTCATCCTAGCCGGTGACTTTCGTGTTTTTCTCAGTGAGGAAACAAAATTAAAAAAAAGCGATACGTCATGTTAAAGCTGTTCGAATGAGATAAGAAAAATGGCAAAATGTATTCACACAAAAAACAAGATAGGTTTGCAAAATGACCTACTGTCGTTTTGGACAGTCAGTTCAAGTGAAGCCGACTAAATCAGTTTTTAGGTTTGAGATCCATCAAACATTTTCTCTATACTCAGTTTTCAATGCTGAATTAAAAACAGTTAGTTTCAAAACTTGAAAGTAGAGAAAAAATGCAAAATCTGAATTTTTTGAAACTGTTGCGATTTTGAGCAAAATCAGTCTTTCAAAAATTTTCAAAATTTTCATCCTTAAAAAAGCTTTTTCAAAAATTAAAACTGAAGTTTTTTTTACTCGGTTCGATGTTCTCTATCCAACCACGTATAAATATATCAAAAAGAAAAAATTACTAAAACTGAGAATTATGGGCGCCTCACTCTAATCCGAATCTTTAGATACAATATATTTTGTTGTTAAAGGAAAAGATAACAGCTGAGTTGAAAGCTGGTTTTTAGTATTCATAGAGAGCTTAAAATATTGAGTTCTTTCTTTTTGAATGTTACTACAGATACAAAAATAATCTAGAATAATATCTGGAAAAAAAGTCACGTTTTTTGTGGGTTTAAAGTTTGACAGCCAGAAGGAAAGCTTGATTTCTATGATGTCAGCTATTGTTGCCATGTTGCGTTATACTCAGAAAATGTCAACAATCGTATCGATCATAAATACTTTGGTGATTTCATCTCTCTCTCTCTATTTATATATGCTTGGTTGAATGATTATCATGGTGATACGTTTTGTAAAAAAATAATTTCCGGATATTGTGTTTAATCGCATGAAGATGAGAATTATTTTCAATGCTGTGATGTCATATTAGAAAGGTTTCGTTAGTTGTCAGTGAATGAATGAATGAATTTTATTTTTACAAGCATGGTTGTTACAAAGAAAGACTGGCTTATATTAATGTAATATCGAAAAAAGTAAAGAATTAAAGACGACACCAGATTAAAATAACATCATGCATATATTACGACAAAAAAAATTTGATATATATATGACAGATTCATACATAGATGGCACAGGAAGGGATGGCATATGTTAGATGAAAGAAGCATGGGTCTAACAGTGGACAATTCTGGCTAAGCACGTGGACATGAGCTTTAGATGTGATGTAAAAGTATCTAAACACTTTTTCTATAGGTTTGCTGATGTTAGTAAGCAGAGAGAACTCGAATTTTCCTCAAAAACCAAGGTTTTTGGGAAAACCTATAACTAAGCTCAGGAGCATTTGGGTTATTTTGGGCTAACAGCATCAATATATCGTTAGTAGATCCATGTCTGGTAAAAATCTCATCTTATTTGGAGCTTCGGAAAAAGTCGGAAATCGACTATACTGAGGTCTACTCTTTGGAAACCACTTAGCAGAAAGAAAATCTTTTTTCTCGGTGATAAAGCGTCCAAAAAAAATCTTTTTTTATGGTTAGATAGAATGGAAAATCTAGTTTCGTACTATATATAAGTTTTGCAAATATCAGACTCTGTTTTACCACCAAAACTAATTTTTGTCGCATCATCGCTCTGTTTTCCGATAAAAATTTGATTCTCTGCTTTCTCGCTAATTATGACATCTAGAAAAAAACTTTCAATGGCAAAAAGATAGAGAGTTTGCCGAAGTATATGTTCTACTATTTGAATTTGCCAAAAGTCCACTTGCGTTTTTTCACCTAATGTCCACATGTTGCCAACTGTGGGTCTTTCTAAACGACTGTCGTGAAAAAATTAGATGTCTTTGTCAGATAGTGCAGTTTTTCCAGTGTATAGTAGTATAAAAATATGACAGGCGAAAATATTTTCTACGAGTATAGTCTTCATCATACAACAATTGCTTACAAATATGAAAATAGAATAAATTTTGCCTAACAGATTTTATTTTTTATCTGATTCGATTAGATTTTCACAAAAACGAGATTAGAATATATTCTAACCTCATCTTTAATAAATAGACGAACTGAACGTAGCGTGCATGAATCCGCTTTTTACTTGCAATATTTTTTTGCTTTTTGTTAAGCAGAGTTCCTATTAGCAAACAATGAGAATTAATATTTCCTTTTTTCTACTATGTCACTCTATAATCACAACAAGGTAGATCATACATCTCTGTTGTAGAGAGTGTTCATACAAATGTGAATAATAAAATTATACCTTAATTCAATAATGAATAAAAATGTGTACTAAACTGATAAAAGTACATCATGTAAAGTATATATAATTATTTTCATTGCTGAGAAGTGTGTATTGAAAAAAAAAATCGATTGACGTATACGATTATATTATTCTAATAATCGTGTGTTTAGTGATTTAACGACCGATGACAACGGTGCTATATTAGTTTTACTATAACTTCTTTTCCTCTGTTTGTTCTTCCTATGAAATAAAAAAGAAAAGTGCTCTGAGAGTGTATAATAGTTCATTTTCCTTGACTACTATTGAGATTATTCCTCTATACATTTGTTTTCTTGTTTTATTTTATGAAAAAATATATTTTTATTACTTCGATACCGTTAAATATAAAATCAATGAATTAAATATTATCGCTGTTGGACTAATTGTACTATTTTTATAATATTTAAATATATTTTATTGCTTTTTTTGTGGCTATGAAAATATACAGTTTCAATTTTAAAATTGTATAAATCACTTAATTAAGACTAATAACACATTTCAAAATGCCAAGTTGCATAAGAGCATTCTTTTCTGGACTATGTCTAATGACGGTGAGTTTATGATTTAAAGGATGACAGTAAACGTTAGACAAAAAATAATCTATTTTCGAAAAACTTGAAAAAATGTGAATAATGGTTGTAAATTGTATTGAAATTTATCTATACATGCTTCCTTCTAAGAATGCACCGACCCCAAGCGGACGCTTATAAAGATCACTATTTGCCGCTGTTATGCATTCTCACTTGCGATCAAGTTTTGAGACGAGACAAACTCATTTCGTCGTCTCTACCTGTTAGCGGGATCAAGATCATTGAATGCCTCGAAAAATGAGTCGGAATTGATCATAATTGCTTGAAGTTACACGAATACAGCAGTTTTTACCTATTTTGACAAATTCTAAGGCATTTTTCGTCTAATTCATTGAACTTGATCTCGTTAACAGATATTTTAGCTTTCGTTTAGCTGTAGATAGTTGACGTTTGTCTCGTCTCAAAATTTGGTCGCAATTGAGGATTCATAACAGTGACAAACAGTGATCTTTATAAGCATCCCCGGGACGTTAGTGCATTTCTACTTATTTCCTATCAATTTCTTAAATAGTCGTCTTGAAACATCAAATGTTATACCAACATACTAACTCGCTTTTACTATAAAAAGCCTCTGTTTTAAGATAAATATAAGGTCTATATGTGCTCTGCTAATAGTAACATGCTTCGACACGGAGTTTAAGACTATTAACTTTTTTAACATGTGGCAACGATCTCCTGAGAGTTTTGCTCATACCGTTTTTATTTGTGTTAGTACACATCCTTTCAGACTTATTGATCACTCTTTTTATTTGGGCCTTGCTGTAGCACAAAAAGACTTTTTCTAATATCTCCATGGAATTTCATGGCTTTACAAAAGGATAGGAACCTAACCAATAAGTCTTCTATGGATATCTAACGTGAACAGAATAAAGCAGAAATAACAATCAGAGAATCGAAACAAAAAAAGGAGAGCTTTTGTCAAAAGAGATATCTCCTTATTTGTTAGCCAAATTGAAGACAAATAAAGCAGGCTGCACTCTACTCTCCACCTCCTACTTCCGTTACTCTTTTTCTTACAACTTGCTTAAACTATAGTTCAATTTGTTCAGAATGACTTTGTAAACCATTTTCTTATATCTGTAATATTTTGTTAAACTAAATTTAATCTCATAGATTTTGACCTTTCTAAATTGTTCACTCATTCTCATTATCCTGGCGCCTTTTCGTCCTTAAATGAGAAGTGTAAAATTTATTCGATTTTGTTGATTTGCAAGTAATGTTAAAAAATGTCTGTCGCTCAACTATCGGGATAGCTCACATGTCGGTCGCTCAAATATTCCTAGTAAAATTTTAGTCTTAAAATTATCTAACCGAGATCGTGTAAGATATGAATTAAGCTTTGAATGAAATTTAATGTCTCTGCTTTCATTCACCCTTTTATTTTGCTCTTATGTTTCTATATAAGTAATGCTAAAAACTGTAGCTGAATGTTACTGTGTAATTTTTCTTCACAAATTTGCTCGTACTTGCTCCAGAAGTGCACTGTAAAAAATAAAGTGTGTTACTAGGCGTATAAATCTTCTAAACGTTCACTCAACATCAAAAAGTGTGTATCTTTTCCAGATGGTCAATCTCAGTATGTAAAGAGCTAGGTGCGTTAAAAAGTTTTCTTATTTTCCATTTTTCTCCCGAACTACTGCATCAAATGAAAAAATAATTTCAGAATCATGATCATCACCTTCGAAAGTATATATGCTGTCGTTTCCAACAAAAACAGATGAGAAAAAAAGTGATAATAAAACATCCCCATATGGTAGATTTGAACAATCGGTTGATGAATCTGAGGTATTTCCAGTACAGATAGTTTAGATAAGTAGACTATATCATTAGTCTCAGTGTGTAGAGTCAGGCGGTCACAACTCAGCGTGTATTTTACACACCTACGCCGTACATTCTGTTTTTCAAGTCAATTCGACTACACTTTTTAACAATGCAGGACAGCAGACTCAAATCAGAACTCTGTAAAAATTTTATCAGTACGTGAACACGATATTCAAAAGTTCTTAGTAATCATGAATGAATTTTAGGAAAAACATAATACAATCTTACTGAGAATTATTAAGATAACAAGATTCGAGTAAGTTTCTCACTGGAGGCGGTTGCTCAATCGTCGATTCACGGTTAAATATACAAACACACTGCTGCTAATCTATTTAACCCTATAGAAAAAGATCTTACTTTTACCGTATAAGGTGCAATACCACGTCTTTTATTTCACATATACTACTCGTAAATAAAGTATACAATATTTGATACAATGGCTCACTCTCAACTGAGATACATTTTATATTCCCAACTGACGAGAGAAGGACTCCAAGTTGCAAATCGTTTTTTCGATGAAACTAGATGGACTGTATGTAATGTGAGGGAAAATCCTCACGAGGGAAAATCTTCAATCGTGAGATATAATCCTTATTTCATTAATGTATCTCAGATGAGAATCTAATTTTGACAGAAATATTTGTTTTTCATCTGGGAAACAATTCATAAAAATCACGGATTTATCAGCTGTCAACCAAATCAAAAACGACGTATATTCCTAGGTAGGAATTCCACTTAGCACTCATTCCTAGTACAACGTACGTAACAAATATTGTGTCGCATTTTGTGTTGCGGTAGTCTTCATTAGGATTTTTCTCGGCTCTCTTCAATTTTGATGAGCTATAGGTGACGCTAATACGTAAAAGATAAGAAAAATTTCAGGCTTTTTAAGTTCTTTCAATTTTGCATTGATATTATTGGTGGATAAAGATCCCTGTTTACGTCTTTTTAACCTTTTTTCTATGTTAAACATTTTTTCTCTGACGAAAACTAACCAATCCGAGGCCTTGACTACGCCATTAATCTCAAATCTGAGAAACATCATCATCAACATCAGGTCATTCATAAGTACTTAGCAAGTAATCAAGTACTTGCATCACGTACGTTCTCTAGGGAGCGTCCAAAAGTTGTTATCATTTAATTTTCATACATTGAAGGAAACAATATGTAGAATACCTTCATATTTTCAAGGTGTGAGCTTCTCAATTCATTGTAGTAGTCAGTATATTGGAAATACAAAATACAATTTTCTACTTCAAAATACCTTATGCAATTCAAAGTTATCTAGTGTTACAGAGTGACACATATTCTTTTTTATAAAAGTAAATTACTAAAAAGTGCTTTTGGTAGCAATTTAATGATTTTTTCTTTTTAATGTAGACTATTAAAAAGAGAAACGACATGTCAATGTTTGAAGGGACTTGGAAATAAAACTATTTAAAAAGACTTTAATATTTAAAAAAAAAACTGTTTGCATTTTTGTTCTTAGCAAAAGTTTTTTGTATTTCTAAGTAAACGATGAGAAAAAACTACATAAAAATGTTCTTATATGACAGTTATTAAAGATATACTTAGCTAGTCAAAACAATAAAAGAGTGATTTGAGTTTTGAATAATATCAATCTTCAATATGTAAACGAGTGAGAAAACATAGTGATAACAACTGAAAAAATGATAGCCATTTTACAAGAGTTACGATCATTGAAAAATTTTAAGTATAAACAGGTAAAAAACGTTTGACTTATAATTTAGAGCGTGCTAAATTTTGTTTTTTTGATAAGTGAAACTATAAATCCATAAACCCAGATTTTTTGGAGTAGTATAAGTCTATGTTGTTTATGGATTTTAGAGTTGCAATATTAATATCTTATCATAATCAAGTAAATTCATTTATTTCTCTGAGTTATTCTGGTCCTATTTTTAAAGTTGTTTAGTACTTTTCGTACCTTAGTCTTTTAGAATTGACTTTTAACCACCAAAATGTTAAATGAGACAAAAAAAATTGAAGAGTTATAGTCCGATAGATCAAGACTACTAAATCCGCCTGACAGAATAGGAGATCAAATGGTTTGTAGGTTTATCATGAGATGATCTTCTATTTTGAGATGAGTTTTAGACCATCGATACAATGTACAATAATACACTTTCAAAATCTTTAAGTTTCAGAGTGTTTCTGTCTACCTTTTGAACACTGCTAAACGGATCAGAGATAAATAGTTAGAGATAAATAGTTATTTAAATATCTTCTAGCTATTTTTGATTGTAAACATTTTATACTTTAAAGAATTGAATAATTATTTCAATTCTCATTCTCAACTTTACAATTTATCCTTAATATGTATCAATGTGCACAGACTATTATTATATTTATTATTAAAAACTGTTTTAAACATCCGTATAGCAAGGTTAAAAGTATACATAAAATCAAGTTTTCTTTGGTCATCACTTTTGCACTTTTTTTTGTAATATCATTGTTACTAAAGGAGTTTTGATGACGTCTTGTTCACGAAATATTCTCGAAATCAAACGAAAAGTCTCATAACATCAGCTCAGAAAACTTGTTCAAGTTGAACCCAAAGAATTGTTTTTTTATATCAAAAATTTCCTTTGAATGAGTAAAAATTTACAGTTAGTACATTTAATACGTTTAAACACATTTAAAGGTTTTGGATTTTGAACTGAACATAGCCTAATGTAGAGGAAAGATTGGACTACAAAATGAGATTACTCCTAGCATTCCACGACCTTTCTTCAAAAAGTTTTGAGTTTTTTAAGTTTTTCCTTCAAAGTCTAAAATAGTCAATTTTTTAGTTTGTACATTTTAACGAATTCAACATCTTCAAACGCCTTGATATTGATAACTAACGCATTTAAACTTCTTAATTGTTTTCACACGTTCAAATGCATAAAAAAATATTTTTCGTCCGTTTAATGAAGTTAGATGTATTCAGATTAATTTGATGCGTTCACACGCCTTAAGAATTAATATATTCAAATACATGAAATTGTTTAATGCATTCGAATGCATCAAAACTGTTTTTCGTAAATTTAATACGTTCATAGATTTTAAGAGCTGTCTATAATGAGTTCACAAGGCTTAAAAATTAATTCATGCGAACATATGAATGCTTTTTAAAAACAAAAATGATACTAGCGTTCTATAAGGAAATGTTCGTACTTTTCTAACACTGCCATCGGATGTCACTCTAAAAGCGTGGTCTAGAGCAATTCTGCTTCTGCTGAATCAGACATACTGTAGAGGCTCCAGAAACTTTTCGACAAAAATTGATGCCCTCTCTTGATATGGTCATGTGTGAATGCAGTTGAATGCATTAGAATTTAATATGTTTCTGTAAATGTTAGGTGCAATGAGTTACGCGAAAAAAATTGTTTTTTTGTCTCCAAGTCCTACAGTTTAGGAGTTCTTCAGAGATCAAGGTCCAAAAAGGACCCTAAAGGATTTTCCAAGACATTTTTATATACTTCAAGCTAGAGAGTTCTGGTTTGTTTTATTTTAAACTACACACATCACTACATGGACTGATTGGCGCCGACTTTTCAATTAGGCCTTTGTTCGTTTTGTAGACAACCAGCAGGTTTTCTAGAAATTCTTAATTTGACAAAAAACTAGATCTAATTGAAAAATAGGTGCAAGTCAGCCCATGTAGTTAAGTGTGTACTTTAAAATAAAACAAACCTGAACTCTCTAGTTTGAAGTATATTAAAAATCTTGAGAAATACTTCAGGTGTAACTCCCATGTAGCGAAAACGCTGTATTAAACACTGTATAAAATGCTCAATTTTAGGACTTGTAGGACAATGCTTGTAGCTTTTTGACGCAAGGTGATACAGAGTTGTGCGACGTCTTATTTTGATTAGAAAAGTTTGCTCTACAAATCTATGCGTTGAGAAATAAGTTTAATTGCATAAGTATCTAGAAAAAAGTTATTATTTAACGAACTGGTTTTTCGAGGCTGCTAGAAAACTTGTTCGAAGGCCACGAAATAACACTTTGGTAACCGAAAACGATAAAAATTCTGAAAGTAGATACTTCAGGCTATCTTTCCATATGCTTATCTCAAAATCGATTTTTGACCGAGAATCATTATTTTTGAGAGGGTGATCCTTAAAAGTAAAAATCATCAAAATGTGTTAAAAACGTTTTTGTTTAATTTCATTTTAACGCACTTAATGCGTTAAAATAATTTAATATGAGACTAAAATGTCGTTTTTCATTAGCCTAATGTATTAAATAATCCATTTTGATACGTTTTAACGCATTATTGACTTTTCAATAGATTAGAACTTTCTCGTTTACTTTTGATATGCTGAATTTAACGCATCTCAAGGCATTAGAACTCTCTTTTTGAGTTAGTGAGTTGCAACATGTGAGTTTATTCATGTTTAATATTGTTAAATGGGTTAAAAAATAACTAACGTGTGCAAAGAAAATTTTTAGTATCAAAAAACTTCATTAGGAAAATCAATAAAGCTTTTTTATTCATTTTTTTTCGCATTGGTGTTGTTCAAAAAATGATCACATTAATCATAGGCTATCCATATCCGATTCAAATTTATATCTTTAGATAGACTCTCATATTGTTTCTATTGTACTTAACTAAAATGTAAACGATCGTACACATTGATACATCTCTACAGTAACGAATTTACTCATTTTATTTCGAAACTTGTTAATATATCTCTTGCAAATGTGGTAAAGAATAATTTCTTTACCTTTTCAAAGAAATAAAAAAAAAAAAACATTAGACATTACACTGAAAACTAGTTAGGACAGATAACACAGTTTGAAAAAGTTTGTATGAGTAAGAAATGTAGGATTTTTAAATAACAATTTTGTTAAAATTCAAAAATCATTTTCAATCTACTTTTCCCCTATAGTAAGTGATCTTTTTCAAGAAAAAAAAAACGCTTCTTTTTATTCTTTTATTGTTACATTACATTTGAGAAAGATACTATTTTTTCGTAGAATTGATCTATCTATTATTCGTGTGAGAAAATACTTTTTCTTTTTTTTCTTTTTATCTAATATTACTATCAAGGCTTGCTAAAAGGTCTTAATAAAAAACAAAAGTTCATTTTGAACTTAAGTTAAGACATGGACATCAAACTACTACTATTTCTAAATTGAGTAACACTCATATTGTGTATTTGTACGTGAGTGATCAAGTGGTCTTATATGCGGATTTTTGACAAGAAAAAACAGAACAGAACAGGAAGTCAGTATGAAACAAAGAAAAGAAGAAGTTAACGATATATAGAAACTCATCTTATCGTATATGAAAACTGTCAATACAAAAAAAAAAAAAAAAAAAAAATAAGAACCGCGCAAAAAATTTTTTTTTTTTGTTTTTTTTGTGTTGCCTTTAGCGGAATAATAAAAACAAAAATAAAAATGGCTTTCCCGTTTTTTTCATTCTGCAGGTGTCATCCTCGAAAAAAACGACGTCTTGTACATAACGCTAGTTGCACTGAAATTAAACAGCTATTTATTAGCTGTATCGTAAACTATATAACATTAATTGTGGTACCATGTTATGACAAAAAAAAAAATATAAAAAAATAGTAAAAGGAAAAAAAGGAAGATTTGACATGAAATGTGAATAATTGGTATAGACTACGTTTTCCGCTGGTAAATACAATAAAAACTTAAAATGTAGGTAGTCTTATCCAGACAAAAGAGAAATTTCGTTTTGGTAAAATTAAATGGCTACAGTTATTCATTATAAAGTAAGTATTGCTACTGGGCTATTGTAGAGTAATAATTCTTTTTTATAATGATATTTCTTGAAAATCACATGTTTTTTTCATTTTCTAATCATTCTGAGATTTGTTCAATGAACAAAATTTGAAAAATTTTCATTTTTTACTAAGTAGAGTTGAATATTCTATCTTGAATTTTGTCTAGATATCTTTTTACGATATCTTTTCTCCATCCTGACGTTGTCAAAACAATACTACCGTCAGTAAACTAATTATGTTCATTTTCACTGCATCTGCTAGAGACATATGTCTTGTAATTGTCTATTTACTACTAGAATAGCGATTCTTTTTTTTCTTTTATCTATGATCAAATATTATTGGAAGAACGATCATGTAAATACGGTACAAAACTTTCTAAATATATATACTTAATAGCTCCCTCGATGTTAATTTGTTTTTGGAACCTGTAATTTTGAAGATATAAAGGGATGCTGTGACAATCTTTTTTCTATGAATAGAGTCCATAGAGATTTAACTGTTTTTTTTTTATGTATATTTATCGTGTTTCTGAAGATAAGTTAAATAACATTCAGAAAATAATTTTTCTTTAGTACCATTTTACAGTAAAAACAGTATAAATGAATTTTTTGAATTTCATTAAATTTTCATATAATGTTTATTTCTAATCATTCTTAATCCTTTTCTTTGTTTGGATTATAGCATAAGATTGCTGATATTAATGTTTGTTTTGTTTTCCTGCTCTTAGTTTCGTACTAACAGAAAGCCTTGAGTCACCAGACAGACAGTCAGTAAACGTGTATAACTGAAATAAAAGAATAATGTTTCAATATTGCTTCTATAGCTTCCAATTATTTTCTATTTCCAACTCTCTGTTGATGAAATAATTTTTTATTTCTATTTTTATAAATCAGCTTTTATTGACATATTTTGTATATGCAATACGAATGATCAGAAAGAAAGGACAAAATGGAAATAAAATTTCCGTCACGATATTCGATAATACGTAAAATTTCTAAAATTTGATAAATCTGTGTGAAACCTATCATAATAAACACCACTAGCGGTGAGACAGCATACAAGTGACAGAATTTCTTAAAACTATAATTTTTAGCAAAAACTGAAAATCTACGCCTGATGGAAGAGGCGAGGAGTCTATATTTTAATCTCAAGACGAATTAGTGTTACTATCGACAAACATTTACGAGACACGTTTTATTCTTCGCTTTTTCTCATCTATGATCGTTGAAGACATAAACTTTTTTGTTATACATATAAAAACCTTTCTATAATACATAACATTAGAGAAGCCGGACAACATCACTCAATATGGGACAGAATTTGAATATAGACATGTTAACCAACCTCTCTAGGGACAACGACATGGAATCTTAAAAATTAAAATTAAAAATTTTTACCATTTTCAACTAGATGACGAGAAAGAGCGACTAGATTTTACTAATTTTTTTATCGTAAACACACCGAGAATTTCAAAAACATTTTGGATAAAAATTAGTACGAATCGGCTCATATGTTCTGAAAATTTAATAAAAAAATAAGAAATTGTCAGAAGGAGAGCAGGTCTTCGAGAATAGGATTAGAAACATATTGTACACACATGTGAGCGATAAGAGTCACTCACCAGTGAATCTTGTGGCATAAAATGGCCTTACTGAGAAAGAAGTCGCTGTTAATAGTAAAAAATAATGATATAATTAAGCACAAAATTTGCCATTTCTAACTGGTAATAATTAGATGCTAAGAAATATCGTTTTAGAGTTCAAAGTACAGTCTTGTTGAAAAACCTTGTTAGGGCAGCCCCTAACGGGGCTAAAAGGGTGAAACTCCTTTAACGTCTTCAAACAGATTGACGAATTTGTAGAAATAAGCATCTGAAAGATACAGAGTGCGCCTGAAATTATAAATCCTGTAAAATGTTTTATAAATGAAAACAGAACTTTACTGACAATCAATTTTCGTCTCATATAGAGTTCATTTAGTCAGTTTTAATAGAATTTGACTAAACCAAACACAGGCTGTAGCGACTCATCAACAAAATTTTGTATAGTAAATATCCGTCTAAGATGAATACACCATACCGTTAAGTCCAATACACCTCCATTTTTTAAGATGAATACACGGGAGGGTGGGGGCTAGAGGTAAAAAAACTGGCCAAATCCTAGGAATTTTGAGTATAAAACTTCAACTCCTTCTTCTTTGGAGATATTGAAGGAGTTTCACAAAACATACATTGTTATTGTATAAAAATTCTATCTGCTTTAGTGAAGATTACGATTGACGGCAATAGAGGTGCAAAATTTTGAAAAAGTTAACCGCGTTATCAGCAGTACGACTAATATACTTACTTGGATGTCCTTTTTGCGAAGTTTAAGATAGCTTAGTTTATTAAATTTTATCATCCTGATGACAGACAATGAGAATTTAAGCCATGGAATGAAAACATCATTCATAGAACACCTAGCTCTTTACTGAATAATCACTGTTACAAATAAATTCAAATTGACTGACTTAATTCGTCTCATATAATATTGAAAAAAATGACTATCTACTATTAAGGTATTATCCCAGAAAACGTGTAGAATATTTGCATATGGAATATAAAAACATTCTCTAAATCGTATTCGATTGTGTCTACTTACTATTATCTTCTCGTAGAATGTCATCATTTAACTTTATGCATATCATCGTTTGAAGTGAAAGACATCGGATCTATAAAAAAAAATACTTATTTAATAATTCGTCACTATTATCGCACAATACAATGTTTCTATATGATGATATACGGTCGGCTTCATAGGAACGGTTTTCTTTTTTTCATTTTATTGTTGTTAATGTCTCAAGACACTAACTTTGTAGTGTTTTCGCTACTAATAGCGAGTCTTTCGTTTCACTTCCGTTTTTATGAATAAATTTTTTTAAGTGACAACATTATTGTGTATTGAATACATGATTACTGTGTCTTATGCGTATCGAAACAATTTGTTCTTTTATTTTTTTATGTTCTGTTTTTTATCTGATAAAAAAACTACAAGACGAATACATTAATTTTCACTTAATCTTGTTAGTAGAGAAAGAGAGAGAGGTGGGAGAAAACTCTGCTTTTGGCAAACTATGTTCTTACATTTTTCTAGTAATAACTTTTTTAATATTTAAATTTTCAATCTTTACGTATACAAGAAAAACGCCAGAAACTAACAAAGTAGTTTTGTTTTCTGTATGTTCACTACAACACATCGACCACCTTCAAATTCAGCAAGATTTTTTAAGGGGTGTTGTTCATTTTGTGTGGTAAGTTTCATTTCAAAATGTATACCACTATGAAATTTTATTATATAAAACATAAGCAACTGACTTTCATTTGATTCTTAGATATATACAGTGAATTAGAACTACATTTTTGATTTTAGAGTAAATTTTATTAAAAATAATAGTAAAGCGAGGAGAGGATATCGTAATGACCATTTTTTCTTGTAGCAGTCTCGAATTTCTATTAGTTTGTGCGGATTTGTGTAGAATTCAGTGTCAAAGTAAGACCAATATAAAACAGAAAAGTAATCGAGAAATAGCGAAATGGATAAAAAAAAAAGAAATGATACTGTACATCACACTGTACATCGTGATTTGGTAATGAGGCACTGATATTCTAAAATAAATACTCAGTCATGATACGTGAGAAAAGATTAAGTATATTTAATAAAATTGAAAAACATTTTCGTGCGAAAATATTTTTCAATTTTATTAAATATACTTAGTTTTTATAAAAAACTTAAAAAAAGTCAAACAATGTCAATATAAGAGAGAAACGATTATAAAACAGATCCTACTTAATTTTTAATTGTTTATATTCCAAGTAGTAATAAAAGCATCTTTTGTTCATCTTTTATAAATGTAAATTATTTGTTATTTTATCTTTAGGAATTGGTTGGTGGTAGTGGAAAGAAACAAAATTGGAAGGGATTGGGTATTGCATTCTTAGTTATTACTGTTATATGTTCATTTATTATTGGAGCTATTTATTTAACTTCTAAACGTAAGTCAGATATAAGTTGATTACTATAAATTACTATGATACTGGTTATAACCTGTCTAGGTCAAATAGTTAGAGAAAAAGATTTATTACCATTTACATTGAAAGATATATTTGAGATAAAACTTCCTAAACCTTGGAATGGCACATGGATTTCAGGTTAATAATACCACTATCCATTATTTTATATGTAATATATTGTCTAGAATATTCTTTTAAGCTATTAATTACTCTTACTTTGATATTAATGGATCTATATGGATATACAATTGTCAAATAAATGAACATTCGTTGTTGTTCAAACGAGAAGTAAAAAGTATAAATATTGATAATTTCGCTATTCAATTGTATTTCGTGTATTTGTAGAATGTTCAATTAGAGAGTATTGGAGATAGTATTGTATCACCGTCTACTCAATATATCTTAATTCCAGTTGCTAAAGGAAAAGTAGGCAAAACAGAGAGACAGAAAAAAATTGTAATCTTTCACATTTTAACATTTTTAGAGTCGACCTTATTATACTGAATACAATTATGATGTATACGAAGGATCAAGGCATCTATCGTCGATTAATATTAATGATGAAAGGATTCCAATATCAGCAATTCTATTTTCATATACAAATCATCTTGTTGTAAGTAAATATCCGATGATTTTGCGATCACATACGATTAAATTCATTTATTTTCATGTCAGGCATTTATCCACAATTTTAATGTTTTCATCTATGATATTGAATTAAGCAGGAGTCGCTCTATAACAAACGATGGACATAGAGAACATGTACATAATGGAATTATTGAATGGGTTTATGAATGTAAGTTGATCGAAGATCATAGAAAAATAAGTTATGTTCCCTAACAAAAACCAGCTACAGAAGTTTCGTTCAGTTTCTCGATGTTCTGTTGCTTGGGATGATATGGTTTTGGAAGTGAAGGGTGTCAGCGATAAAGAACTAATATTTCCGTTGAACATATCCGACGAAATGATCATCTTTAGCGGACAAAATTATGATAATTGGTCTGACTAGCATGCATACATGATTATAAATAAAATATCATACAGAATAGCCTAAATGCCGTACATTCTGAAGTTTTTAACTCGTTCTAATGTTTTTTGGGTGAATAGTGAGATTTTTAGTATTAGGTGAACACAGCCTGAAAATACTAGTTTTCGTAAAATGTAGTTTTCACCAGCTGTATAATTTTGTTTTCAAAAACAAACATTGCTGAAAGATTCAGCGTTGTTGATTACCTATGTTCCGTGCAATCCTAAGACTATTCGAAGTCACGGAGTACGAATCCTGAAACTTCAAGGAAAGTCAATACCGGTTAGGTGCAGTAGTATAGCCGGGATCTATGGAAAAATCTAATATTAAATTCACAAAAGCCGCTATCAGGCTCCATTAAACTTCCTATTAATACATATTGTAGAACTTTTCAAATAAGGTGATTTCAACGATCCCCAAGCAAAACTAAGTAAGCGAGAAAATCTAGCTGCAGAAGTAGCTGCAGCGCCCACTTACAGCTAGATTAACTAGATTAAAAGGTACATTTATCTAGCTGCATGCTGGTTGAAATTGTGTACTAG
>CAJNOQ010002193.1:0-25724 GCA_905250885.1 Didymodactylos carnosus | reverse complement strand
CTTATATCTCATGAAATATCCAGTAAAAGAGTCCCAAAGTTGGTGGGTGATCAGCATTCGGTAAGAGCTATGACCCCACAGAATTAGAAGTCCCTAGCTACTATAGTTCTTGAGTTACAGGAATGTCGCTACTTTGAGGGATTATTTTTTGACAAAATAATCCCGGACTCAAAGGGTTAAGGGACGGGAGTCTTCGCGGTTTAAAGTGGAAAAAGCTTCTTGTGGGTTCAAAAATAGATTTAGATAATGAAAAAACTTCGGTACTTTCGGTACCACACAAGTACCAGTACCGATAATTACCTAATTCAGATAAAGTATTTGCCTTTCTCATCTAAGCTTACTTCGTAACCTGATTAAAAGATTCTGACAACTGAATTTTAACAGACATTTAAATTAAACGGATAGAAATAAAATAAATTCATGACAAGAAGAAACTCGCTTACGTGCTGAAGATGATGAATAACATCAGGTATTAAATTAGCTTCAATAACACATTGTACTTGATGTTGATTTCCAGCCGTTATGTTTGATAAAAACCATACAGCTTCCTACAAAACAAAAAAAAATGTTGTAAATTTACTCTCATTAAAAGTCTACTTGTATTACTTTATTTAATTTATCTTTTGGATGTTTCAATAATTTTGGAAAACAGGACAGTGCATTATTATTTAATACAATTTGTGTTTGCTCATCTGTTCCCGTAACGATGTTACCAACAGCTCTTAGGGCAGCTGTGACAATTTTAACTTCATTATGATCTAATAATTTGACAATCATCGGTACTACACCCGAATCAACAACTAACTGAAACGGTAACGTATAAAAAGAAATATATAGAATATCTTTCGTATGATAATTTTATTTACATAAAAAGATGTTAACTTCATGGCACATTAGCTCACATCGTCTCTTCTATGATACGAGTATCGATTGGATTCTCCTATACATTTCAGATGAATGTTTAAAAATTTTTTAACTAACAGGCACAATTGAAAAGTACTCTGGATATCAAATCATCCACATAATAGATCAACATTACCTGAATTTGTGTATTTCCACCATCGAGAAGATAGGCTAATGCCCACACTGTATCAACTAATATCTAAAATAGATAGATCAAAAACAAAGTAGTTAACAAAAGTTGAGTTAAAAACAATCGACTACTTACTGTGATATCTGTATATGATATGAGATAATTTAAGGCCGGTAAAATATCTTGAACAGCTTTTACGGGCTAAAAAACTAAGTATGAATTAGTTTGTAATACTGAAATTATACAACTTACAGGTGGAGGTTCTTTATGCCTGCATAAGTTAACAATCACCCACGTAACATTTCTTAGAAATGTAACTGGTATATCTTGTTGAATAAAGTTAACTAGAGGCTGTACAACACCCAGTTCAATAGCATAATCACGAAGTTCCGGTCCATCTCCTATAATTATAGATAAAAATCCATCATAACAGATGCTTATTGTCTGGAAAAAAATTTAATTAAAAAATATATACCAATAATATTTCCTAAGGCCCAAACAGCTTGTTCACAAACATTTGGTTGTTTTGAATTTAATAATCTTAATAAAGGTGGTACAGCATTAGCATCAACAACAGCTTGAGTCTGCTTTGAACTGCCTGAAGCAATATTCGTTAGAGCCCATGCAGCTTCAAATTGTAAATCAGGATATGTATCTAACAATAAACAATCAACTAAATTTGGTAATAAGTCAAAACGAATTAAATCATCAATTGGAGGATTACGATCTAAGAAAAGAGAAAAGTGAGTATACGTATATATTTTCTTTCTTAAAGATAGACTGTCTTAACATACCAATCGATAACATTTTTCTAAAACGCAAAACATTAGGAAGTTATTATAAAACAAAAATGATAATTAAATTTTCTTTTTGTTAAGACGATAATTTTTTTTCATATGGGCTAACCTTGCAGATCTTATAGCCTCGAAACGAACTTGTAAATCTGGACTCTTTGCTTTTTCAGCAATTTCATCTAAATTTGGTCGTCGTTTTGTTGCATCTTCTTCTGATTCTTCAGACATTCCATTTCCATCTACTAAGTTACGTTTGATTTTTATTGCTTCTTCACGTTTATTCTAAAATACCAAGCAAGAGTCATATATCTCCACCACTTCGAAAATTTATGCTTACTTTTCGCAGTGATACATTTAGTTCAGTTCGACGACGTCTTATTTCCTGAAGTGCCGACAAAAAAAAAATGAGTTCAGGATAAACGACACATGTTTGTTTTTCCTTACATCTGCGTCTTTTCCACGATGTTTATAATCCCGTATGCGATGATTTTTCGAATCCATATCTGATATTAGACTTCACAGTCTACACATAAATGTATTTAATCTAAAACATAAATGTATTTAGTCCAACTACTGCTTTGACTAAAACAGACTGAAAGGCACCAGTCCACGTCTTATCCCTTTTAGCGTCGAACATTAGTTTCTAATAAAAAATGGATGAATGTAAATAAATATACAGGATCCATGACATGTGATCAGTGAGAGAAGATGTGTGTGTGTCCTGTGATTTTCATTTTAGAACAACGCAAATTCAAATACAAAAATTTCAGTTGTTTTTGTTTAAACTCAGTATCTAATGAAATTTCATTACCATCATGCTATATAACGAAAAAAAGCTCAATCTTTTCATGTGAACATTATGATTGGTTCACGTGTTGATAAATGAACGTTTGTCGCCATAAATCGAGTTAGAAATAATTGTTTCACAGTACTGTTTCCTTTTAGTTCCAAATAGTAGCTCCAAGGAGAGACTATATGCGTCATTTCTTATTGATTCTGGCTCCTTGGAGCTACTATTCGGAGCTAAAAGGAAACAACAGTTTATAATATAATGTAAAGAAAGTTCTGCAAAGTTGAGAGCTGTTTAACATGGCACACTAATGATTGGAACGAATAGACATCGCTCTTTGGAACCACCTACTTAACGACTTTAAAAAATTCTAGATGCTGTTACTTTTTAAAACATAGTAAAATGAACATTAGGATATATATGTTAAACTAAAGAAAATTTGTCGTTTTTTGTTAACGCTGATTCTACTCATCGAATTCAAAGGAAACCTTGGAAAAATTGAACGCATAAGTTCAATTTCTACCTTTTTCCGTGGTAATACTTATGTCTAATAATTTTGAAAGTAAACTCGAGGACTATGATTAGCAAAGTTTCATCGGAATCTTATATCAGATGAAATGTTACGTTTTTCTTGCAATGATATTCGTTCAGTGAGGATTTATAGTACACTCGTATATTAATCAGTAGATAATTATATTTTGCGCTCAAGTTAGATTACCACGAAAATGAGCACTAGATTTCTATATAGAATACGCCGATAATGGTGATTCATCGTTATTGTACATTATCTTTACAGATGTTTTTAAGAATAGCGAAGGAGTATTCTTCAAAACTTCCACCCAGAGGTATCAAGAGCAGTTTTGATTTGATCGATTGACTGTCAAATAAGATTCTTCTGATAAACGCGTAGAAGTAACACGTGGTTTATGCATTGTGAATGTATATTATATATGTATATTATATGTATTGTATATTTCAGCACCTTGATAAGCATGTGATAAACACGTACATACTACGTAGGAGGATAAAATCAGATAATTGACTGAGTAGAAATGCTCGATTCTGGAACCGAAATCGCGGTTTCGTTGCTAATGCGGAACCGAAACGACTAGAACTGCGATTCCGGTTGTCGACTTTTTAGAATAGAACCGCGGTTCTCGGTTCTCAGCTTAGAACCAGAAAATAATTTTTCAGTCACTAATAAATCACCGTAACAGAATTCATTTTATAGTATACTCAAGGATTCTTTTCAGGATGATAGAATTTACTATATATCTTTTTATAGTATGTTTTTATTTTGTTAAAAGAAAGGTAAGACAAAAAGATAAGGCAGAAGAGACCAGAACGAATTATTGTTTCGCCCTTTGTTGCACTTCATAAAGTATAAATTTGATCATCCGTTCACACTCGTGCTTTTGTTTAAACAGTTTTAAGTTCAGACAAACCATTAAGTTAACGGTTTGCTCATTTCCTCGAATAAAACACCTGTCTTTGTTGAATTATTGATTAATTTATTATATTATACTTGATGAACGCTAAACATAACTTTCTCGAAATAAAACTGCTATCGTTGCTAAAATAGGCCTGGTTCCCAAAAAAAGGAACCGTCTAAAAAGTCGCAGTTCCGATTTCTGATGAAAAACCGAAAATAAGAGAACCGCGGTTTCGGTTCTTAACGAGAACCAAATATCTCTATCACTGAGTGTATTGCAAGTACGCTGTGGTTTACTAATTCTGTGTAAATATTGTTCCAGATCTGAAACACTTTTGTGTAAATCACGCTAATCGGATCCGGCTTTCTCGACAAATTAGATGATATTGACTAGAAAATTTCAATTATTCGGAGATGTATGCATATGTCTGTCTAAAAATTTCGCTTTTGTTGCATTTGCGTTCAAATTTACAGTTATTACAGTGAAGTATGAAGTAATTCGCTCAAATAACTTCAGCAATATAGAGTGTAAATCTTGAACATTATATCCAGCTTAATATTCATCTGACTGTTGCTGTGTTGAACCGTTCCTACACAAGAGTTTTATTCATGAACGATGCTGAGTGGTTCTTGACGTCTAGTCTTTTTGAAACTAGCTAAGAATATATGAAGTATGTTAATTATTTTTACTTACACTATGGTTACACTACGCAAATAATCACGATTCTCTTTGATCATGATTAAAAGATAATCGTGAGTAAAGCAGCGGTTATACTACTGGTTTAATCACGATTAAAGATAATCGTGATTATTTGTGTAGTGCAACCGTAGTGTTACTCTGTATCGCGTAAGAGTAAGTAGCACTTGTCTCTTTTCTACTCTTTATCGGTCAAATTCTTCAAAAAAAAAAATTAATAAACTTGACATTGATAAACTGTATAATTCAGGTGATCCATCATTCTGTTTTTGTCTATTGTTTATTTTAATATTTTTTTCTTCTGTTTGGTTGCGGCCATATATCGACTATCCCAATCAAAGTATTCTTTTGCTCTTTTCAGATGAATGATTTGTTTTATTTTGAGTTCATCGACGACATTTACCGAGGCAGATAAACGCACACATTAGTACTCATCTCATATATCAAAGACGATTATTCTTTCTTTCTTTATTTCTGCGAATAATAGAAATAAAATAATAATTTTGATTTGTTAATTTAAAAAAAATGTCCTTATCACGAATAAAACATGCAGCCAAATCCTTGAAAACATTTCAAGGCATACAGTTCGATCAGTGCCTAGACGATGGAGAAAAAGCAGAACAAGTTGGAAAATGGTTACTAGAAGTGTCATGGGAAGTAGCAAACAAAGGTGTGTATTGTCAAAGTCTAGTAAATATCTTGAACTTGACGAAATCTATTAATTCTTAAAAAATCTATCTTTTTTAACTACCAACAACACGTTTGTTTTAAAAATAAAAATAACTCTAAAATTAAACTAAAATCAAGTGTATCATATTTATTTTAGTTGGTGGTATCTATACTGTAATTCGTTCAAAAGTTCCAATAACAAAAAAAGAATATGGTAATAACTACATTTGTATTGGACCATACAATGAGGCATTTGTACGAACAGAAGTGGAGATTGGAGAATCAAATATTGGTGCAATACGAGCAACAGTCAGAGAAATGAAACGTTATGGAATTCATGTAAATTAAAAAAATTTTACATATAGATGTAATTTCTACGTTTAGACTTCATTTTTAGGTTGTTACTGGAAATTGGCTAATTGAAGGTTATCCACAGGTTGTTTTGTTCGATATTAGCTCGGCTTCTCACCGTCTTGATAGTTGGAAAGGAGATTTTTTTCAATATGCTCACATCGGAATACCTTATCATGATCGAGAAGCAAATGATGCCATCTTATTTGGATTTTGTGTTTTTTGGTTCATTGGAACGGTGAGAATCATCAATCTTTCATATATTTTATTATTATATTTTACTTTTTTCGATTTTTAGTTTCTTGAACAACTAAAATATGATGAACATCGTTACGTTACTGCACACTTTCACGAATGGTTAGCTGGAGTGGGATTAGTAATGACACGATTGAGAGGTTATGATTGTGCTCTTGTATTTACAACACATGCAACATTACTGGGAAGATATTTATGTGCGGGAAGTACAGATTTTTACAATAAATTATCATCGGCAAGTATCACACACATATATTAATTAGAAAATAATTTTTATATATTCATTTTAGTTTAATTTGGATAAAGAAGCTGGTGATCGACAAATTTATCATCGTTATTGTATTGAACGTGCAGCTGCCTCTTGTGCTCATGTTTTTACAACTGTCTCAAAAATAACTGGAATTGAAGCTGAACATCTATTGAATAAACGACCTGGTAAGAGAAAAAGAAAATATAAAAAATGTACATCATTTTGATTAACGGCTAATTATTTCTCGTTTTTGCATTTTAATTTTGTAATTTAAAGACATTTTAACGCCAAATGGTTTGAGTGTTAAACAATTTGCTGCATTGCATGAATTTCAAAATCTTCATGCACAAAATAAAGAAAAACTAAACGCATTTTTACGTGGACATTTTTTTGGGTAAATATGAGATTATTTCGATTTTCTTCATAGTTTAGTTATATAATATAATTATATACATTCTTTTCTTCTCTTTTCTCTTTTTTTAAAGAAATTTTAACACCAAATGGTTTAAATTATCGATTGTATAAAAAGCGTCAACATTTTAATTTTTCAACGTGGACTGTTGACTCTGCCATTATTAGTCGAGAAAGAATAAACAATTTTATTCAAGGATATTTTCTTGGGTTCAGTACTATGCTAAAAATACATATTTATTAACGCTCTACTTTTGCTATGAAATTATTCTTCTATCCTCTTTTTTTTTGAGATGCTCACATTGAGTTTCCTTAAGGCAAGAGAAAACGTTTTTATCTTTTTTTCAATGTACGATATCGGACAAAAATGACGAATTTTTGCCTATTCTCATTTTGCTTCCATTGAACTCATTTGATACATCTTTCTAATACTAGGCAAATGAGATGGATGAATGACTCATTGACAAAACATGTTTAGCTTCCCTTTCTGTTAGATCTAATGCATAAATTTTATTTTTTATTTTGTACTGTTCATTAATGATTTTGTGCATTCTAACAGTTTGCTTGTTATTTTTTAGGCATTATGATTTTGATTTGGATAAAACTCTTTATTTTTTTATCGCTGGTCGATATGAATTTACAAATAAAGGTGCTGATATGTTTATTGAGTCATTGGCTAGATTAAATCACATGTTAAAAGTAAGTGTAATCATATATTAATAAAATAAGCCAGTAGTTATCTGTGTTTTATTTGTCTTGAACTGTTTAGGCTGTTGGTTCCGATGTCACGATTGTTGCATTTCTTATATTTCCAGCACCCACAAACAATTTTAATGTTGAATCGTTAAGAGGACAATCTATTGCAAAAATGTTGAGAGATACGGTGCAAAATGTTCAAGGCGAAATTGGAAAAAGATTATACGAAATATGTCTTAAGTAATAAATAGAAAATGATGAGAAGAATATGACTCTAATGAGAAATTTATATTTTTAGAGGACATATTCCAAATCCGGATCAAGTTTTGAAAAATGAAGATTTGGTGGAATTAAAAAAATGTATATTCGCATCACAGGTAATACTATAGACATATAAATGAATTTCGTTTTTATTCAAGATTTGATATTATGCATAAATCCACTGTAATCGACAAAGACTTCAAATACACTCTACATCGATTAGAGAACGGGGCTGACTATTTCTTAGCCTCTTTTCCTAGAAAACAAAGATGCATGTGGAACATTGATTTTGTTGTTGTGTGAAACAAAGCCAGTGTGGTTGCAAGGTAGTTGAACTATACTAGGATAAAATACCCTCAATTAACTAGGATGTGCATGTTTCTCGTTGTCTTCGCTTATCAAAAGCTTTTTAAGTAAATGAGAAATTTTTCTTCGCCAATGCGATTCCAATAATATAAATTTTATGCGACCGCTTTGTGTTGTATGGATCATTAGTCATTGTGCATTTTCATTCTTTATGCAATGTTCCAAAAATGGACATCTATAGGAAGAAAATTCATCAATTAAAAATATTTTCAAATTTATTATTGTCATGTTTTTCTTCTTAGCGTTCATCTCTTCCTCCAATATGTACTCACAATGTTGTTGATGATAATACTGATCCAATATTATGCGCCTTACGTCGTTGTCAGCTATTTAATAATCGGTCAGATCGTGTTAAAGTTATATTTCATCCAGAATTTTTACGATCAACATCGCCTCTATTACCGATGGATTATGAAGAATTTGTTCGTGGTTGTCATTTGGGCGTATTTCCATCTTATTATGAACCATGGGGATATACTCCTGCTGAATGTACGGTAATGGGTGTTCCCAGTATTACAACAAATTTATCCGGTTTTGGCTGTTTTATGGAAGAACATGTCAGTGAATCAAATTCATACGGAATTTATGTCGTTGACAGAAGGTACAAAAGTGCCGAAGAATCGTGCCAACAGTTGACTCAGGTATGATACACCGGATGTCCCAAAATGTTTGAGATATTTTTTATTTTACATTTATCTTAGTACATAAAAAAATTAAAAAAAATTCTTTTTAAAGATTAAAAGATTTTAAAAGATTCAGTTAGACGAAGAGCTTGAACACTATCCAGAAGGCTGTTTTTGTTGTAGCAGCTCAGACAAGTCATTGTTATTAGGCACAAGTAGATTGTGATTAAAACAAATAATTCTGAAAAAGCATTTCATATTTAGTCGTGTTACAAATAATTCGTTTTTTAGATGCCTGTTTATAACTAGTAAAAATGTATAGGAAGTAATTCATATCATCACACTATGCGACCTATAAAAACGTTTAATTCTATTATTTTAAATTGAGATAAATAGAAGTGAGAATTGAATCGTGCATCTTTTAAAAAATATTTGAAGATTTTATTATTTTTCTGTACCGATATATATATAAAATAAAAAATGTCTCAAACATTTTGGAACATCCAGTATTTTCTCTTTAAAATACACAAATTAAAGGAGAACAGACGATTCTATGCCATGATGAAAGATGTAACCAGTTTTCATATGTTTTAGTACATGTTCGATTTTTCACAATTATCGCGTCGTCAACGTATTATATTACGAAACAGAACGGAACGTTTAAGCGAATTGTTAGATTGGAATACACTTGGAATTGTAATAAAATTGTATTCAATGGATTAAATAATAATTTTATATTTTTTATTTTTCGCATTTTAGTATTACTACAAAGCACGTCAATTAGCTCTTCAAAGAATACATCCAGAAATAGACGAACAAATGATGAAAATTGTAAGTAAGAGTTTCAATATTATTCTAAACAGTGATCAAACCATTTAGTCCTAACGAGAAATAAAGTTGAGTGTAAATACATGAGAAATAGATCTGAAATTGATGATTATGTTTACTTCTTTTAGTCCCAAGTTTTTCATGTATCTCGTGCGTCCTCTGCTCCCTCTTCTCCTGGCGCATCCCGTTCATCGACACCCGCACCAACCGAAGAGGATTATTCTGAGGAAGATTATCCAGACGAACAAAAAACACCCGATATTGAAGCAAAACGTGAATATCATCCTCCTCCGCCAATTGAAAAAATTCCTCGACCACAATCTGCTGTGAGGAACCCTACAAATTCACCGTTTAAACGAGTAGATGATACTGATCAACATGATGATTTAAATGCTGATGATGATATCAATTTTCCACCAGATCAAGATACTCGAACATTACGTGATAAAGCCTTTGTCGATCCATCTTATAAGAATAGTGGAAAATCACAAGTTTTACCAGAATCAACATTGGACAAATTAGGCTCGAATTTAGGTTCGTACATCGTTCAAAATATGTTAGACAAAGATTTGAATAACTTAATTCACACATTATCACTAAAAATTAGACATTCATAAATGATTAATTTTAATCTCTCAAGTAACAATGAGCACACTTTTAAGATAAAACTTTGACATTGAATTGTTATGAGAGAAAATGACTCGGCCAAAAAATAAGCTAAATTTGCTGACTATTCTCACTTTTTTCTCCAGTGTTCGTATATAAGTTTTAATTTTGTTTTAGGTTTGCCTACAAAAGGTACATTTGATAAGGAACAATTACTACCACTACTTGGTAGAAAATCCTCAATATCGACGCAAGATCATTTTACAGCAGCCACTCACAGTACGGCAAACAAAACAACGTCTGGTGAATCATCTGCTTTTATTGAAACAGGTGGAACAGGCTCATCATTGTTTGCACCACCATTAATTGATCAACAAGCAGCTCAATCTATTGGAAAAGAATCATTTCAATAATTTGACTTGATTAAATTATCGTACCTTAGCCATACCATCTATTATTACAGCTGACCCTGTGTCCATTCTATTTACAATTATTTATATATATACCGAATTCATTAGTCTTCCCGAGTGATACTTTTCTATTATTAAATTCATTTTATCTTAGTCTAGTCTATTTTTTTCTTTCGAAGTCAACTTTTGTTTTGTTTTTTATTACTAAGCCGATTTGGTGCCCGATACTAATTTATTTGATTTATAGACAAGTTACTTTTAAGTAAAATAATATATTGATTTATGATCAATTTAAGCAGAAATCTAAATATGCTAAAACAATAATTGACATGAGATGTGCTTGGGGCTGACCAAAAGTTCGTAGAACGATGTTTAAATTTTTATAAAATACTTAACATCGAAAGAATTAATTTATTTCATTAATAAAATGTCTCGTCTATAATTCTAACAGTCTTTTAGATAAAGTCTATAGCACAGTGAATATACAAACATTCCTTGTCCAGGATTCGAGTATATTTCTGAATTTCGCATTTTTTCTTTCCTCCCTCATATGATATTTTCTGACGTCATATGCACTTAAATATTACATGTAACAGTATATATTGAGTGCAAAATCATTTATTGAGTTAGTTCATTCGATTTGCTTACTTTTTTCGTGTGAATAAATCAGCATTTCGATCAATACTTTGTATCAAATATCAAAGTCATTCTGAACCTGTGACAAAGTCTGATTTGAATTTTTTTTAAATGTTGAATGTTTCAGGAATGTTCGTATATTCACTGTGCTATAGACTTTATCTAAAAGACTGTTAGAATTATAGACGAGACATTTTACTAAGTATTCATGCAATAAATCTTTCGATGTTAAGTATTTTATAAAAATTTAAACATCGTTCTACGAACTTTTGGTCAGCCCTAAGTACTAGTATATGGTCTTGCTTGTAGGATGAAATACAGAATGTGAAATATATTCCATCCCTGTCGGACATCTATCTAGGTAACTACAAGTTAGATCTGGGATCAAACTTTTGGAGTATATTCACCAAAGTATGGCGATAAAATTTTTGTTTTTCGCTCCATCTATTCCCGTTCGCGAAATGTCGCCATAGCAGTAGTCATAATGAACAGTTAAGGTTTCCAAAAATTTTTACTCATTTTAGGTGGTTCGGGATGATTCCGTTTTGTAGAAAAACGCTATTGTTTTGTCATAACAAAACCGGATTTTTGAAACTTTATATTACTGATTAACGCGAAGCATTTTTCGTCAAAAACGTTAAAAATTTCTTTCAAATTTTTTAGAGATTCTTTGTTTTTCTAACTTTTCGCAACGAAACTAAAAAGTTCAGCTCTGCACCGTCGAAGTGACAATATTTTTCTGCAAAACAAAATTATCTCATGCTCTTCAGCATGTAAACTGAATGAGAATTTCTTTAGAAAATTCTTAGAGCGACGGATTGAGATATGGTGATCTTTTACTGTGTTTAAATATACATTTTGTAGATAATTCGTGGATAAAGCACAAATTTTGCTTGTCTCTCAAATGAAGTCAAAAGCACTCTTAGCTTGTGAAAAGGATGAGACTCATTTTTCAGATTGAAAAAATGATTAGCGTGATTATTGTTATCCACAAATTAGTGCCAGAGGTTTTAATCAATGTGATTGCTTTTAGTGTGTAAACTATGAATTTAACATTTAAATGAAGGAGGACATGCAATACGTCATTTCAAAAGAATTTTCCAGTTGTCAGATGAGGCGTTCATGAGATTTTTTCTCGAAAAAGACCTAAGTCATTTTTGCATACTTCCTTTTGTACATACTTGTCTTAGTTTTTAGTCTACTTTTTTACAACAACATTCACATTTGGTGAATTTTAAACCGAAAAATTTCAATTACATAAACAAGAAAATGTTGATTGACACTCTTCACCGTGTAGTCAGCATTTTTTGTTCGACTTCGACTTTATCGTACCTACTCTTTGCAGAAAATTTAGCTAGAATTGTCAAACTCTCTTTTTTCTTTCCTAGCAGACCGGGTGAGTAAAAAAAGTACAAATCTGAAGGCAAGCATTTTCAATGAAAAAAGTTATACGAAACTATATATCCTTTGATTCTAAGCAGGGCCAGTTTCCTGCAGAATTTGAGCTGTATAGTAGTGAGACATTATAACGACAGAGCCTCATCAAATACAGTCGTGCAATAAACTAACAGTTCATAGGTACGTGTAATCTGATGACACAATATATTCATTTTCTAGAATATATTGCCTTTGTTCCGTTCATTCTAAAACAAATGATCAAAGGGCCCCGTTACAAATTTTTTTTCCTAAAAAGTCGATACTGAGCTAAACACGTCATCAGACAGCTCATGGTATCTACTATAAGAATCCATAGTTATTTGGTCTTCATCAAAGGGGTATGAAGGTTTTTAGAAACGTTTTCTGAAAGCCTTGAAAAACTGCGTTTTCGAAAAATTTCACCTACTGATAAAAAAATCAAACCGAAAAATATTTTCAACAATACTAGGATGCAGAGCAAACATTTTTGATTAAAATGAGATATCGCCCAGCTTCGGATGATGTTTTGATCAAAAGTTATGAGCTAGAAGTATATGCATCAGACGCTAGCACCATCGTATCTCGAAATCGACATTCACCTTGATAGCATTTCGTAGCCGCAAGATTTCTCGATAACGAAATGTCGTTAAGAGATGGATTGGTCTTAAACTGAAGCTAACAACTGTGGCTAGAGGCTAATAGAGCCCAATTTTTAATATTCAGTCCAGATTTGTGGTTAGACAAGCATCTTTGTGCAAGTTACTGAGAATTTTTCGAATTTTTGACTTTCAACGCCTACTATTTTTTCAGAAAGCAAAATATCAAAAATCCGGCTGTATTAGCCTCTAGCCACATGTGTTTTCGTCGTTTTAAGATCGTTCAGAGCTCTTCATCACTTAATTTGACGAAAAAATGTTGCAGCTACGAACATATAAGATCGAGAACTAGATCAATTAATACATTCCATGATGGAAATCCTCAAATAGCACTTCTATTTCATGAATTTAATATATCGATAATAGCGTAGTAGATATGCGGTTACAGGCAAATAATTAACATAATTAATTAAATGTTAACGAAAATCAAAAACAAAATATAACCACTAACTTGCGTCTCTCTACTTTGTTTCTTTTTTAAGAGAAAGAAGTAATTTGTTTCGAAGCAAAACTAAAACAGTTTTAAAAGTTAAATTCTCGTAATGTACGCGCCTTATTAAGTAATAAAAAAAATAAAACTGAAACTTGAAAAGATATGAGATTTCATTTCCTCCTTATACTTGCATTAACGATAATGACAACAACAATTATTGATTCAATGCCTACTCATGTGACATTGACATGCCATAATTCAGAACACTGTTCACATTTAACTGTTAAAAGTCGTCTATTACCAAATTGTACGAAAAAACAACATCATGTATCACGACGAATAAAGCGTTTATTCAAATGTCGACATAACGATACGATTGTTTTAAATCAGATACCATCAAAAATAAAGACAAAATTATTTGATGTTGAAGAAAAAGAAATAAACTATAAAACAATGAGATTGTAGACGAATGCTAACTAAAAACTAAAAAATAATTTTGTAACGGAGACCGGAATTGGAATTCAGAGGTTTTTTGAACGATTTCATAAAAACAGCCAAAAATTTACCTTTTCTCCATACTTAAATAGAACTTTTTCAAAGAATCGTCAGAATGTTACACAAGTATATAGTTCGCTCTGTAATAATCACAACCTACACCATAGTTTAGAAAACTTCTGAAATTTGCCATTAAAGAGATGTTGTTTTCGTGTTTTACGAGTAAAATTTTTTTCATAGCTAGAATCGGGTTCGAGACTGAGAAATCTTGGTTCTACTCATGTCTACTTTGGACCCTCTATGAATCTTCGAAAATATTTCCACAAACTTTCACGATATCTAGTGTACTATATACATTCGAGCACACTCATAACCAATATCACGTTTAAAATTAGAAAACTGTTATAACTCGACACTTCAAGGTATAGTAGTACTTTTGAACCTTTTTTAAATCTAATTCAACCATCAATAGAACAGGCATTCAGAGCGTTTAAGAACTGGTACTACATGTGTAAAATTGTTTGATCTTTCAGAACATCCTCCTCAGAATGCTTACAGTGTATCTAAAAACCGTAAGAAATTGAGATAGAATCTGAAATATCTAAAAAGTCTTTAATAAAGTTTGCATTTTTACTACTATCATCTAAGAAAAACTTTATCCAAGGTATACAGCTTTTTATGCTCCATCAAACTAACTCATTTTAAAACAGAAAAAATCGAAAGCTGATGAACTACACTCTAAAAAGGGTCGTAGATTAATAAACTACAGTAAAAGAGTTTTTTGGACTAAAAGACTGATCAGAAAACTTAACAGACTTTTTTAAAAACCACAGAGCTTTTTGGTCATTTTGAAAAACCGAGGAAAAAACTAACAGGGTTTTTTAAAGAGTTTTTTAGACCCAAAAAACTCTCCCCAAAACCGTGAGTTTTTCATTTTGAAACGACCACGAACGCTTTTTAGTTTTTTGGCTTAAAAAGCTGTTAAAAAAGTCTTTTGAGTTTTTTTATCAGTTTTTTTAGTTAAAAAAACTCTTTTACTGTAGTTTATTAATCTACGACTTTTTTTTAGAGTGTAGTAGTAAGATGATTATTCTACATTCTGGATTTAATATCAGGAGTGTTTGTCGGGTTAGTCAAACTGCCTTTTAAACAAAGCACAAACTGTTCTCATTTTTCTCGCGGAATTACTATCCTTTTAGAGCAAGTATAAGTCATGTTAGCACACTATTCAGTAAAACATTGATAGAAAGTTTTTTCCTCATTACGATATAGACATTTTATTAGTTTATGGTCAAATTTCAGTATTTTGTAATACTTATATTACACTAATACCAAACAAAAAGATTGAAAATTATAGTAACAGACACCAATCTAGAAAGACTTTAACGAAAGTACATGATCACTGTTGGAAAACGAACAAGAGAAATATAATTCGAATAACAAAACAGAAAATATATACAATATACATCTTTTAAACGAATACTGTAAGATAATCGTTTACATCTCGATGTAAAATCACTGCTTGAGCCGATTGTGTGCCAGCACTAATTGATGACTAAAACATGAAAATAACAATTAAATAAATTGGTATGGTAGATAAAAGAAGTTTTAAAGAGAGATTTAGCAAAAAATTTATTATTACCAAATATGTTGAGAGTTTCCCAGTTTGTGTATTTCTTCTCAGTACTTCTTTTTTTTTACGCTAATCCTCAGAAGATTTATAGTCGATTACTACTGTACAATGTGAAAATACTCATGTACGAATTTATTGTACCTATATTCTACTTTTCCGCGTGTTTCCACAAGAAAAGAATATTGTCGTGCGTTAAAATCCATTTGTATCACGCCGGATTATGCAGTACAGTTAGGAGTTCATAATGGTACATTAGTGGGCTTTTCTTTTCGCAGATTTGCATGTTTGGAAAACAGAATGACATACAGAATACAGCAGAAATTCTAGTAATGTGTTAAACGTGTGGAGTGTTACATTAAGTTACTTTTGGTATAGAAGAATTACTAAGTTTCATGCATAAACATCAACGATACAACGTGTTCATTAGTACTCAAATTCGTTCATAGTTTCGCTCAAATCGACACACTTGAAAGACGGTTTGTATTAGTTTTATGTAATACTATTACGTGTACAGATGATGAATAAATGTGGTATGCCAATACATCAGAAGGATCTTTTTATTTGCTTACAAGAACAAATAATAACATTTTTTTTACAAATGCTATAATTTGTATAGATTTTGTGAACAAATAAACCGATCTTATAATGCTTCAACATTTTGTGAAAAAAAATGAAATATATATGTTTACACTAAAAATAAGGAAGAAGCCATATACATTAAATATTTACATCCGCGTTTTTAACGTGAAATTTGATTTTAATTTTGAATCCAACACATATTTTCGATTTCTTAAAATAACGGGTTTCAGCAACAATTTATTGATATTGAATGTCAAATGCTGCAAATGTTTTTAAGAGTTTTATACTTGAAATGAGTCGGCAGATAAGCTGGTGAGTCATCCCTGAACAGAACTGAGTTTTCCCTCTTGAAAAACGTATTAGAAGGATCTATAGATGATATTTCACTACCTGGTTTCTCGAAATTTTGATATGACATTTTTGATGTCTGTAATGCCGCTAAGATTTTTTGAAAAATTTTTATTCTCATATCTGCGTAAAATCGCACGGATTATATGTAATTTTTAAAACTGATCATAAAAATCACATTTAAAATTAGGAAAGATATCGTTTTCGCTGAGAAAACACAATTTTACTGAATAGAGGAACGTCGCTTTCATTTTGTAGATTTTAATTACTATACGGCTAACGTGGAAAAGCATTTTGAATACTTAATAGTAATCAGTATATGCATAAATAACTGCTGTTTCAGAATATATGTTATGAAATATTTCTGGTTTATGTTAATAATGGTCATAAATTTTTAAATACGGGTTCAAACTACGGAAAATTTTAGACTTAGCTTCGTAGTTTTTCGACTGTAAGGGAGACCTGAATCGATATAATTAATACTAAATACGCGATTTTTTTGGACATTTTATTCATTCAGAGATCATTATGATATTTTTTCAGAGAATATTTGTTAGCTTATTTACCTACCTCTTTTAAGAAATAAAAGAGAAATACGGATTGGTTACAGATGGCGAATATAAAGAAGCTACACGCACATCTCATCTACACCTAAACTCATTTTTTTGTTAGGAATGTCTTGAAGTACCCGACTAGAATGTTAGACAGCATTTGATTAATTGCGCTATGAGTTAAGCATTATTTTGTGGATGATCAGGCGAGAATAGTTTAACTACATCGCACCCTTTCATCTACATCACGAAGATAAAACTTGAAATGTTTAATCTAGGTTTTTTTTCATACAAATGTAAAAAACAATATATGTGCAAGCATTGAATTGTTAGTTAAAGCATTATAATGTACAAAGCATAGTTATATTTATTAACATCGTGTAGCAGCTAAGTGTTCAGTATTATTGAATAAAATATTATCAAAAATGAATAATTCTTTCGTGTTTGTTGTTGCAGTAGAAGATAGCAATTGTTTAGTAGAAGACGGAGACGAACAGGATGAAGAAGGCGAGGAAGTTTTAGTTGAGGAAGCATGATTAGTATTGGCTACCTCATGAGATTCGCTAATTATATCCATACTATCTTCCGTTGGTCTCAACGGTCGATGAATTCTGTGATGTTGATTATTTTGTTGATTTAAACCTGTATCTTCATTAATTGTGCCTAAGATTGTCGGTGATGATATTTGGTGTTGTTGATGATCGTTACCAAAATTAAAATCCGGCTCACGAATGGATAATGTTGTTCGAAATGAGCCGGGTCGGTGTGCAATTGTTGATGTTTCAACTGATGAATTTGATTCTGGTGTTGATGAACGATTATCATACGACGATAATAAATCTTCGAGGGTTGAAGCACGAGTTGTGTGATAATGGGAAGAATATGATGAAGGTAACAGAGGAGGCTCATTAACTTTATAACGACCAGAGAGTAGACGTTGGTGACCATTTTCATCATTAGACGAAGAATGATGAAAGATACCTAAAAATAAATATTGAAAGTTACCTTGAATTTATGATATTATCTCTTTTTTATTACTGGAATCTGGTGATAAACGTGGCGTTCCTGAACTTGAATCATCTCTAACGTCTAGTGTGTATGGTGATGTTTGTTGTTCATCCAAAGGTGTTTTTGATTTAAAAAATAGCCCTTGTGCTTGCGAACGTGGTTTTTGTGTGAAAAATGGTGGTACTCGTCTTCTAGCCCGTTGTATTTTATAATAGATAATGATAATCATTGATGCTAGCACAATAAATATGAATCCGATGACGGATGCAATAATTGCATACAATGTACTTTGATCCGTTTTTGTTGTAGTTGTTACAGGTGATTGTGTGCTTGCCGTAGGAAAATTTTTAACGGTAATAGTAATATCTACGCTACTCGTCGTTGTTCTCGATGAATTGAGACATAGTTGATAAGCGATTACGCGCATCTGATAAACGTCGGTAGTTGGAAATGTTGTACTGGAATAGCGTAATGAACCCGATGAGGATATTGTAAAGAACTGATTAGTTATAGATGAATTTTCTATATTGACTATTGAATATTGCACTTGACATCGGCCATCGATAATAGCCTAGAGTTGATAATTAGATATAGATCATTCTACTTAAATTAATTCATCTTACCTGAACAGTACCGATTGATGTAGTGTTCAGTGGATAATCAGCCGAAAATAAATATGAGCTCATAGAAAATGTTGGTAATATATAAATTGTTACCGTAATTACAGTTTGATCGAACTAGAAAAAAAAATGAAAAGAAGTAATTCTCACTATAGTTAAAGAATGAATGTTACTTACGTATAGACCATCTGTAACAATAAATTGACATAAACATGGACTACATACAGGTAAATCTGTTGGATTTTCTGTTTGAACTTGAAATTGTCGAAGACTAAAGGGTGGATATTAGTCTAACTTTCAAAGTCTTATAATTTCAATCAACTTACTTTATTTTTGTCACTTGTAGCAAGAGACTTGATGAACTACAAGTTGTTGAATATTGTAATCTTGGATTCTAGCCATAAAGAGAGAAAGTTAGGCCATGAAAAATGAATTTTCATATTTTACATACAATATCTGCATCATTAACAGTTCCATTGAATGATGGAATTTTGTCTTTTGAATTTGTCGTGTATCCATCTAATGAATAGGGCGTATTTACAAATCGTGGAGGATAAATATTAATTTCATAGACATTCACATGTAATAGAATTGTAACTGAACGATTCGCATTATTCTCTTGTTGAGCCTATTTGTAAGAATAAAATTTGAAGAAATTGATGCATACTGGAATAAACTACCAGTAAAAAGTCATACCGTTAATAGTAAATCAAATTGTGTTGTAAAATTAAAACTATTTTGTAATGTAAGTATACCAGTTGATTTATTGATAGCAAAATATGTATCTAAAATAAAATTTATTATGAGAATTCAATCTTTGTTTTGTCCCATTTATAAGATTACTTGTAGCTAGAAAATAAATGATTGTTGCATTAATTCCAATATCTTGATCATACGCACTAATTGTTCCCTCATTTGGTGTAACAACAGAATTCTATAATAAAAATATAACTTCTATATAGTTTTTTCATCTAAACTAAAGCCTAATATTTCCTTACCACTAGTGTATCAATTGAAATATTTAAATTATATGAATTTGACTGAAATATTGGATTTAAATTATCGACATCAATCAATTGAATATAAATTGTGGCTTGAGATGATAATGATGGCACACCATTGTCCTAGATAAAAGTGAATTTCAATATATATTAAAATAGAGAAGAACAAAAAACAAGGAACAAGTATTTACTTGTGCAACAATAGTCAAATTAAATTGTGATATCATTTGATTGTAATCCAATGGTTTTAATAAAATTAGACTTGCATTTGTTGAACTGACCAATGTAAAATAAGACTAAACATTCAAAAAAGAAAAATTTATTAGACAATAATTTGGACAATATTTCATAATCTATATGTACACTATATTGTGAATCATTTCTAAGATAATACGTGATTATTCCGAAATCAAGATCGTATGCTGATATTTGAGAATAAACGATGGAATTAACAACAGCTGTTTCCAAAAGATAAACCGAATAGATCGACTGATTAAATGTTGGAGCATTATCATTAACGCTAAATATAATCAAATAATAAATGAAAGATTAATTTTAAAATCTTGACCATTGCTTTAATAAAAATTATTTAATTATGAATAACTTACTCGATTAATTCCATTTGAAAATCAAGATTATTCTAAAAGCAAAGAAAATATCGAATAATTCTCATAATCAAAGATACTCTAGATCACTTACAATAGATTGATTTGCTTTTATTATACATGAAACAATGATACGAAACGGATTTGGATAACCATTCGATACCCACGATTCATAATTAAGAGCTAAATCAAGGGTTTATTTTAAAACGAATATATTTCTTTTGTCATAAATAAAATTTCTAAATCTGATCTTTCAGAAAATCTTAAATACTTACGATAGCGTAAATAAAGTTTTGTAAAATTTAACGAAAAGTAATCTGTTCCATTTGTTTTAACCACTGTACTATTGTAATCTAAGTAAGTTTCTATTTGATCTGGCGTACCAAATATGTTCAATGTTGCTATTAAATCACCTTAAGAAGGGAATAACATAAATATATTTATTGTAACTAGAAAAAAGTTTTTTATTTAACAAATCTTACCAGCTTTATCACTTTCTAGCATACTCAAGATTTGATCGGCAGGTAAATATTGTAATTTACACAGTTCTTGACTTTGACCTTGAATGAAAACATACTAAATATTGAATATTCAGTTCAAGACCGAATTGTAAAAACATCCGGTAGTTAGCAAAAATGAAAGTATAGTTAACTGGTGTCGAATTTTATAATTTCATGGAAACTAAGAATTTGTGTGGTTAACTCTTATTACAGTATTTTCTGCTACACAGTGGGGAACAACGTGGACATTTGGGGGAAAAACGAAAGTCAGATTTTTCAAGATTTAAATAGTACGTCATATACTTCAGCAGACGCTCTGTCTTTTTGCTATTAGAACATTTTTTCTAAGTGTCATCATAAATGAGAAAATCGCTAAGCAAGTTTTTGTCGAAAAACATAGTGATGAAGATAGAAAATTTATTTTTATCAGAACACAACATGATATCTAGAAATAAAATATACGGTTTAAAACTAGACCTCTCACCCTATTCACTCGTAAAAAAAAATTTTTGTGAAACGCATTGGAACGGAAAAAATCGATTTTCTTTCTTTGATAAGTGTTTTTCAAGGAACATACCGCAGTATAGTGCATTTTCCCAAATTTCCCCAACTTCGAACTCAATAACTTTCAGAAAATATTCTTATCGGTGCGTTACACCTATGCAGTTAGCATAAAGATGCATAAATGTTACAGGGTGGAGTTATAGGTTTTCCAAAACCCGACTTTTTTTAGATGTTTTCCTGTTTTTTTCTGTTCCAAAGCAGTTTTTCTCGAAAGGAGAAACATATTCAGAAACAGCAAGAAAAACTGCATCTAAAGATGTGTGTTTGAGGTGTTTCTGAATAACAAATGTTTCGATTTAGTGTAATGTGACGGTTTCAGCGTATTCACATGGCAATTTTGACTTGGCACGTGAACATGTGCTAGAAAAGCGGTACGAAAGTCTCTAAGCACTGTTTTTATAGGTTTTTGTATACGCTCTTTTCAATGACACAATCGTCAAGCTTTCAAAGTAGGTTTGTAGCGGTTTTCCAGAGATCCGATCCTTGAAAAAACAGTTCGAACATACTTCGGAAGTTTGAAGACTGCACCATTGAAAAGAGCGTATACAAAAACCTGTAAAAGCAGTGCTTAGAGACTTTCGTACCGCTTTTCTAGCACATATCCATGTGCTTTCTCAAGTTGTGTCAATTCTAAGAATTTCCGAGCTTAATATGGCTGGCATAGTTTTATAAATATTATTTACTGTTCGACCTTCTGTTCTTAGTAAGTAATGTAGAAAAAAAGTGGCGTGTAAAAATACTCTACAAACCTCTCTAATATTCTATTTTAACCAATTAGAAAGAAGATACAACGAAACTACCTTAGATGCATATGTATGCTCTATGATAGATTTGTTAGTTTTCTTGGTTTGAACACCTGTGTCATCTTTACAATTCTAGGAAATAGTTCAAAGTGAATCGTAACTTATTCAGTTCAGCGAGATCAACGGCTTGATCGTCTCATCCATCATCATTTTTTTTCTTTTATTATTGATATCATTATTATCAAGACTGTATATGTTAAAAATATTCAATGAATACTAATCAGAAGTTCAGTTGTTTTTTCATTTCTTTTCTCTTGTTTTTTTTTTTTTTTGATCACCTTTGTATTTTTGATTGTTGTCTAAGAATACTTAAAGTAATTTTAGCTATATCTTTCTTAATTTTTTACATAAAAAAATAAATTCATACCTTTTACTTGCTGAACGAGTACATAGATCAACAGCCAGTACCAAATATCTATCGTTGTTGTCAAACACGTTTTTCTCATTGACGAACATTAATCGTATAATCAATAAATTAGACTAACATCACGTGATTTTAATCATCTAAATTAAAATTGATATTTTCATTTTTGTTTTAGAGAAGGTTCCGTTTTGCACTCATTTTCAATATTTGGCAGAGTACAGTGAATTATATATACCCTGAAAATGGTTGCACCCAAAATTATAGACTATGACTCTGGTTTTCGCATTGTCTCTGGCGAAAAGGAAAAAATTTCTTTTTAAAAGTTCTTGCCAAATATTTTAAAAAACTATCAAAAATGTTAGCTACAACTTTTTTCCAGTTCAAATCTTTTTTTAAAAATCAGAATAGTCAGATTTACAATTTAAAATTAAAAACTTTAATTTCATTTTATTTTAAGATTTTCGCAGTACATGACATAAAAAACCTTATTGGTACACTTCAGAGTATTAAGAACATGTTTTTGTTTCATATTACTTTTTTCGTCCTAGTGAAATAATTTAACAAAATTGCGGAGAAATTACACAAAAACAGTTTTAGTAAGAATAGAAGATAATGTCAGTGGTCTTAGTATAAAAAATGTCTTTTGTCTTCAAATTTGAAAAATCTACCGTTTTCTCATCCTTGCTCAATTTGATAGTTGATGAAAATCATCAATATGTAGGAAAAACATCAAACAACCGAATCTTGACTGATTGCAAAAATGTTTTAGAGAATATACATTAAAATATGCTCTATCAAATAGCAAAGTTTGAGGATACATATAAGAAGAATTTTTACTTATGGCAAGAAAAGAAGAAAATACTGCTGTATCTATATCAAAAATTTCTTCTCAAATGGGTTTTCGATTTCACACAAACAATTCGGCTCCTCTTTGAAAAAGATAGTTAACATTTAAATGTATGACTCTCGAAAAGAATTTACTTATCAAATGTCATCATCATTTCTGAGACTAAAACTTTTTTTTTTGTTTTCAAATAGTTAGTCTAATTAGAGATAGATTTTTCTTTAAAATGTACGATTTATTTTCCGTAAATATTTTTACCTGGTGTTATAGTCAACGTTACCATGGATTTTTCAACAATATTAGAACAGAAAAAGTATAACTTGCAGAAAACATGTCGTACATTTGAAGAGAAAACAATATCTCATTAAAATAGATATTGAATCAAAAGGTTTTTTTGTTTGTTTCAGAAATGATCACGATATTTAATTTTAAAAATTTCTTTCGTCTTCAGTCTATTAGTAAAACTGATATTTTATAAACTACTACTGTAATTTAGAAGAGGCTAGTGAAACTTATCATACTCTCTCTAATTGAACATACGGATTCCTTTTAAGAATCGATCAATACTGAAACGTTACAAGAACTTTAGGTATCCAATTTAAACGGAAACTCCTTGAATTTTTTCTAAACTACCCAGGATGTGAAAAATGGTGTAATTAATTGTCTGTTAAGTATCCATTAATAATATATCCAATGTTTATTAAATAGATACTTTTAGACTATTGCAACAATTTTTTATTCGCTTTTATACATTTAAACTGGAAACGTTTTAGCGTCTCAAGTGACATGATTATTACGATCAAAAAATGTGCATTTTATTATGCTCGTTTTAAGGTTATTATTACACCATTAGGGGCCCGTTAAATTGTTTGAATATTTTTCTAAAGTCAGTTTTTTTCTCTAACTAGTAATCCTCAAAAGCTGATCTCACTAATTTCAATATTTTTGCTTCTTTAGGTCATGGTACCACCACTGGTATCAGTCCCAGAACTAAAGGCTACTCCTTACACTTATAGAATTTAAGAAGAGAAAATTTCTTATTGCTTTTAAAAGAAGTAGAAGCAAATTTATATTAGTCAGAAATAATGAAACAAAAAGATGAACGGTTTGTTGACAAATGATTTAAATACTGACATTTAACGGTTAACGTTAAATACTAATTTTTTTCTAATATGTTAACTGTTTCAAAACGACATATTATTAAACAATTCACGACGATGTGAATTTCAGTTTTAAGTACATATGATTAAATGCATGTTTTTTAGACGTGATTCATAGTGAAATAACGGATAAAAAACTGGTGACTATTAACGGGCTGTTTTCTAACAGTTTTTAGCCGATTAAAAGTCAATTTTTTCGTTATGCCGTTAACAACCTACCCATAAGTTAACCTGGATATAGATATCTTTTTCACACGTAAATAACAATAATTGAATCTGTCAAATAGAATGAAGATGCTTACAATGAATGCATAACATAAATGACTTGTATTTAATATTTCATTAATAAAACGGTAAATATTCTGATTGGAATACTGGAAATTGATAGATATAAACTTGAAAATAAGACAAATCTAGAAGATTAGAAATTAGAAGAGTTTTAAATGTTAAAACTGATTAAAAAGAAGAAATCCGATTTTTTCTTTTTAGTGATAAAATGAACAAATACTTTTTGGGATTCACCAAAATTTTATTTTTCTATGAACTGTCTAACAATCGATTGTCACATCATTTTGTGTTTTTAAAAGGATTCTTTTTATTGTTAAAATTAAAATTTAGACTCTTTTCTGCTCACCAGGTTACATCTTCTAACATCCGATTAAAAATAGAAAACATGCGATGATTCTTTTTTATATTTAACTTCATTAACATTCTCATCGTCTATACAAAACATATTTTGTCTCTCGTTTTTTTCTCTATTATTTTTTGAACTGTACATTGTGACAAGTATGATCTTTTATTCATTGTCATGCTTTGACTCCACTATGAATGTCAATCATAATTTTCTAGATTGTTCAACCATTTCTGTTATACATATGCGCGAATTTTATATTGTTCTGTTGATTATAAATTTCTCACACAATAAAGAAATAACGAAAAACTTTTCTCTTCTTAAATTCTATAAGTGTAAGGAGTAGCCTTTAGTTCTGGGACTGATACCAGTGGTGGTACCATGACCTAAAGAAGCAAAAATATT
>CAJNOQ010002192.1:0-25729 GCA_905250885.1 Didymodactylos carnosus | reverse complement strand
AAAATGAGACGTCTCCCAGCTCTACACCACCTTTCTTTGGAAAGTTATAGAATTTACAAGAAAAGCCCTGAATGTTCATTGTCAGCTCAAAGCTACAGAAGCAAGATAAACTAAATTTAGGGCTTTTCTTGTAAATTCTATAACTTTCCAAAGAAAGGTGGTGTAGAGCTGGGAGACGTCTCATTTTAATCAGACATTTCCGGGCTACAATTACAACTCATTAAGAAGAGGTTTCAGTTAGTTTTAGAGTTTCTGAAAAACTGGTTTTCCAGAAAACCGGGTCTTCAAGAGCCCTCCGCAGAAACCCATTTAGGCTTTTTGTCAGCTCGATGCTCTCTATCAACTGAGGTATGAACGAAGAAAAACGGAGGGTATCATCTCGGGCGGTTCCCTCGTTAGTAGATAAACAACAACGATAAACAAGCATTACTGAATTATGAAAAACAACGGGAAACATACGCAAGTTTAGTAAACATGGAATATTTTGCGGTAAATGTGCGTAAGTATCTTTAGCTGCTGAAATATTTCTTTCTGTTCTTTCTGTTCCGAATCAGCACAGCAATGGTTGAAAAAGTTGCAGCGCAATGAATTTTTTTTTAATTTAGTCTATCACATAATTACAAAACTTTTCGATGAACTACTATTCAGTAACTCATTAAATACCATCGATTGCTTTTGGATTTTATGAATTTGTTAAGTTCGTAATAGTATGTGGCACCAGAAATTAATTTTCAGTCGAACTTGAATTCAATTTCTACCAGTAGAATTTAAATCGCCACATATTTAAGAGCCCCTCTCCGCTCCTCAGAAATTATCTCCGACAACGTACATCTGATTTCAATGATACTTTCGATAAAAGTTAGGCACAATGAGTTACGGAAATGAAAATGCTTTTTGTCTCTACGACTTATTGTTGAGGAGTTTTCCAGAGATCAAAGTCCAAAAAGGACTCTGAAGTTTTTCCCAAGATTTCTTACTATACTTCAAGCTGGACAGTTAGGGTGTGTTTTATTCTGAATTAGACATCTAATTACATGCGCTGACGGCGCCGATTTCTAATTAAGCCTTTATTCCTTTCCTAGAGATCCAACGCAAGGTCATACAGAGTTGTGCGATTTTTAATTTTAAACCGAAAAGTTTGTTCTACAAATCTACATGTTCTGAAAAAATTTAATTGCATAAGTATCCAGGAAAAAACTACTATTTGAGGATCCGGCCTTTCGGGGCTCTTGGAAAACTTGCTCGAAAGCCGCGAAAAACCAGCTCTAGGAGCAAAAGTAATAAAGATTCTGAAACTAAACACTTCAGGCTGTCTTTCCATGTGCTTGTCTCAAAATACATTTTTTGACCAAGAATCATCGTTACATACAAGATCGTTACGTGCACAAGCCCTATAAGAGAAGTAGAAGATCACTTGTTAGAATAACTGGAGCCGTCTGTAGATACCAAACAAGTCATATTAGTACCGAAGAATTCAAACCAGCAAGTAAACGATTTTTGGGAGTAACTACGACATTGTGTTTGGTGCTGACTTCAGCTTAATTTTAAATTCAAATATACAAGAATACTGTAATATTAAAACAATCAGGCGGGTGGGGACGTGTAATAACGCAAAAGAAACTTTTTGATTTTCTTGTAAGAGTTGAATATGAATGTGGCGTGGCTTAGGACATTGCAGCTGCTGCCAGAGACGAGAACGCTCAACCATTAAATTGTATATTAACAGCTTTCAACTTCGTTATTTGGTTAACTCTGGTTGATCCATTCTTCTTTCGTCGACAGTAATTAAATTATTCTTGTTTCGTCGACTAATTTCTTGCTCGATTCGTCGACACTATGTTTTTAATCAATTAAGCTTGTCGATTGACTCTTGTTTCGTCGACACTTTTTTTATCCTTTGTAAAACATAGAATTCTAGTTGCAATTATAAAGTTTTTATTTTAAGATGATCACGCATACAATATAATCTTGAAAAACATTTGATAAAAAGATCAAAACTTTTTAACACCTATTGTTTTTGATACCTTACACAAAAAGTCATTTAAATTTATACTATTTTGTTTATATCTATCTTCTAAATTACGTAAATGATTAACATATAATCTCTTATGTGACGGTGGTATGTGAATACAATAGAAGAAAGTTTGGTCAAGTATGCATAGAGCTATTAGCTAATCAAGTTCAAAATTAATTAAAATTTTTAGCTTGAGAGGCAGTTTTACAAATTTCTCTGATGTTTGTCATAAATGTTATATTCAGTTGATTCTAATTTAGCTTTATAGAGAATTGATTTATATATAATATCTGATACGAAAAAAGCACTCATGTCATCTATGACTGCTCTTGATTATTAATCAACTCTAATCAGCAATAATCAGCTGCACTCTAACGCACAATTTAAATTTTCCTGATATCAACACAAACGGAACAAAATTATGCAATATGCCATTCGGTTGTACGATTCACTTTTATAAAAATTTTCTTTCGTTTCTAAGATATTCTATTTTCCTGAAGTTTAGGTTGTTGACATAGACATATTTTCCACAAAATTTTGTACACAGTGCAGTTTTAGCTCACGAGGAAACTGCTGCTGGCCAACATGCTCAAGTATGATTTTTTTCTAAAGTTCCACAGTAGGCAGTCTATCATCTCTATGGGTCTCATCCATTTAACAAAACACATGTATCCTATTTTTTGAGTTTTTAAAAGCATAAAAGCTTTGCAAAACTGAATTCTTTTAGTGAGCTTCCATCCAAAAAACTAACAGTATTGGATATTTCCAGTATCTGGTTAACAAATTAGTTCATTGATCACATTTTTGAAAAAAATATAAAAGAACATAAATTAATATAGAAGAGAGGTTATGGATTAAATAACGCATCGTGAATACTTTCTTTCGTTTATGCTCGATAGCAACGACAAGAAAGCTCTTAGATAGAACTAAAAACTGAAACGAGCTGAACACATATTAAGCAGCAATTTTTATATATTGTCCGTACAGAAGGAATGAAGAAAAGTATGTAAAAATATAATCATACCATCGGACACGTGTAAGACGTACAAAGTAAAAGATAAGAAAAAATATGATATTCAATTAAGCTGGATTTATTTCAACAATGCCAATGATGTTTTCGTGTCTGGAAAATAATTTAGTCGAATGATAAACGAGAATGATATTTTTATTTTTTGAATCAACTGACCATATCAAACCGTTGCTTACAGTCACATTAAAACCGTTTGAGTAAGACAGTGGTGGAACATAAATTTCTGTCGGTTGACCAATAGATGGATCAATTGTGTAGGCGAAATAAAAGGTTAGACGTTGAGCATTGAATTGAAGGGAAAGCGGTATACCAGCTACAGCACGCGCGTACGGACGCGAAAATATTTTGATATTGGGTAAATCAATGGTACCTGTCGTATAATTAAGAATTAAATGACCCCAGTATGCCCATGATTGCCAAAATTGATCTGTTTTTTCTAGGCCATATCTGACCTGTTCCACACATGTCGGAGTGTTGTCGCATCCACCAAATTCGGTCAAGAATGACGAGCCGCCCAGTAGATTTAGGTCGACTTGGACGCTGCGAAACATAGCAGGGCCTTCAATATCGTCGCACAGAGTACGATCAAACACAGGTATAGACTCGTTTCCAGGTACAGGTACCAACCTCAGAATAATGCAGTAGTAATGATCTGAAACAATTGTAAAAGACAGTCATCTTGGGCGACATGAACATTCGAAAGAGCATTTAGAATCTAGACTTTATTATTATTTCTATAGTGAAAAATTTTTACGCAATAGGCGCGCTACATCAAAAAGTTGAAGCTTGTTTCATAACGAAGCACTAAAAAAAGATAATGAAACCTGGTGTTTAAAGGTTTCAAACTATGGTCTTTCTAGTATGATGTTGAGATGGTTTGAAAAAATCAGGAAGTAGGACGTCATCCATTGCCTTCGTATTCGATTTAAAACTAATTGTAGCTCTTCAGCATCTGATTGGACGAAGAATCCCTGCCAGTACGTAATACTTTAAAAGTCGACATCGCTTTCGAGATGTGTTGACGACAGTGTCTTGTATATGTCTTAGGCTTCTAGCAAACTTCTCCGAACTTTCTATTAAAATTTTTTATCGAAAAATCACACTTTTCAGAAGGGACACTGTTTTAATACTTTGAAAAACATTTTCGACATCTTTAAGGAGTCTGATGAATCTCACATCATCATAGATTTGAATTAAGGAGAAAAAATTTCCAAATAAAAAGTCTTACAAAGTGTTTTAGTCCAGGTCGCCTTTCTGCATGATTGTGAAATTTGAGTAGACAAAACCTTTAATATAATTTACCTTCTCCACTTTTGCATGTTTTTCTAACAAAGGCAGCTTTTCTAATTTCTGGTATAAACTACTTACATGATAGTACACTCCGATTTTGATATTGCGCACCACCTGGAACGTGTGAGAATCCGGTTCCGAAATATTTTCCATTTAATCGAACACCCCACGTAACTGGTTCGTAAAATATTAACGTATCATTATCGACTGATCGTATTGCTGTGCTTAATTTATCGTACAATGGCTGAAGATTCAATGTGCCTGCTTCACCCGGTAAGAGTAATGCTGGGTTCTGAAATATATTCCCTGCCCATGGCTCATTGATAAACTCGTAGCCGATAACTGTTTCATACGATCCAAAGGTAGATGCAACGAGATGCCAGAAATTTTTAAATGAATCAACGGCACCGCCCACATTGTCATATAAACACTGAAAAGCATGATTTGTGGCCTCGGTTATATAACCAAGTGACCAATTACTACCGGTCGTTGAGTTTGGTTTCAATGGCCAGGGATCTAGATGTTAACAGAAATTATGTTCGAAATAATTTTTTTATTGTCTCTAAAACGTACAAGAATGTTTTGGAGGTGGAAAACGATCATAGAGCCATGGCGGAATACCATCGTATGTTCCAAGACGGGACAATAATATATCTTGGTGCATGTCCAACAACACATAAATCCCGTACTTTTGTAATAAATCGACAATTTGCTTCATGATATTCAAATAGTTCTCATCATACTGATTAGGCGATGGCTCCACGCCTGACCACATCATCCTTTAATATAAAAGTCTGTCAAGTAGATCATATATACCATACATACATACCCCACTCGAGCAAAATTAAATCCCCAATCGGACAAATTTTTGACGAATGTTTCATTTAACAATAGCGCTGGATACCTGTAAAATAGTTAAACTATTGTTGTTTGAAGGATTAGCTAATATCAGACTAACTGACCATGGTGCGCTTTTCTCAACAAAATTGACACCATGAAACATTCTCGGTCGATTAAATGTATCCACCATATATTGGCCTTGAACAGATATCTTTTTCGCTCCATTACAACGATTTATTGTAAGAACGAAAATAGTGAACAAACCCAAACAATATTTTAGTTGATGCATCAGTGATAGATGAAATACTTCTCTACTGTTAGTTCACACTGTTTTAGCATCCAATATGCCCATTATTTATTTCATATAGATAAGATATCTCATACTTTTACCTTTGTCAACAAACTAAGAACCTGTTGGATAATATTTTACACTAGAAAATGTGCAACGTAAAAATGAACGGTCTGCTTAAGAGCCAATTTCTGATAATTTCCGGCAGGTCAGTCTATTATCCCTTTCAGATTTAACGTTTAGATTACTACCCGCTTTTCTGTAAATCTGGAAAATTTCCAATTCAGTCAAAAGCGATCCAGACTACGTAAGAATATCGAGATAAACAAACCCGGTCTTATCTAAGCTATATCATGTAGCTCAACAAAAATTTTAAAAATTCACAGAAAATACTTTTGGTTTCTGAAAAGGTTTTATAGAAATCTTTCAAAGGAAAAGAATATTTTTTACTACTGTTAAGTAGAAAACTATACAGCATAGATAAAATAGAGTTTATCTTGGTATCCTGATGTAGTCTGGATCGATTATGATCGAATTGGGAATTTTCTTGATTTACATGAAAATGCGCAAAACTGGATTATTTCACATAGTATAGATTTTCACTAGGTTTTGGGGGACTTTTTGAAAAACATTACCACGAGATTCAGGGTGATCGATAACCTATGTTTCCATTCCTTCTCGGGATTGACCCACTTACAGAAATATCGATCCTGGGTCTCGCAGTTCGATACTACGCCTAAACCACGAAAAATGAAGAGGTGGCTTAGATCCCATTTTCTAGAGAACGCTTTGGGCTATTTGTATACCGTTGGAAAAACTATATATATTGCATTCTTCAATTATTGGATAATGAAATGGTTTCTCAGAGATTTCTTAGAAAATCAGTTGTTGAAAAATAACTTCCGAAACTTCTTATCCTTGAAAAGTTGCTTTAAAGTTTGACTGGCGAAAATCGCAAGTTTCTATCAAGCTCAGTGGCGGTGGAGCCACTGAGACCCGTGAAGCTCGAGCCTCACTTGATTTTGGACTTTCGAAAAACTGCACGTGTACTTTTATTCGCCTTCGAAAGACGAACCAAATGGCGTTTTTTCTAGGACCTCTAGAAAAATCAGTGTTAGATTTACAAAATCGGGTCTGGTTTTGCACCACATGTACTTTGGAATTTTTTCGCAGAGAGGCGTTCGGGTCTAAAAATGTTCAAATACTAGTTTCCGATGCAGTTTTTGATGCTGAATCCAAACAACTTTGATTCGGCTCGTAAAATCAAAATGCAAAAACCGTCAGAGGTTTTTCAAAAACTACCGTTTTGGAGAATTTTTGACTAGGGGTGTTAAGTTAGTGTTACTTTGGAAAATAAATGTAAATGAATCATTTACGTTTATAAAATAAAGATAAATTTTTTTTTCATATATTTATATTTATTTCATAAGAGTAAATGATTCATTTATATTTATTTTTTAAATATAAATGATTCATTTATATTTATCCGTTATTATAAATGAACAATAAAACTAAATTAACATCCCTATTTTTGACCGTTTCCGATATTTTGATGTTTTCGACCCGAAAATGGTACCAAAAAATCGAAGAATACATATTCGTACTGCGCTTGAATTCCTCTATCGAATGGTGCATAGAAAGATCGAAAATAAATTCCATGCAAAGTCTGGTTTCTGTACACCTTACGAAAAAAGGAGAAAATGGGTTTATGAAACTATTAATTAATTGAGCTTTTTTGGCTTTGAAGGAAAAACTTCAAAAATGCATAAGTTTTGGAGAAAGATCGTGGAGTGTTGGTAGTGGTCTCATTTTGTAGCCCACACTTTCCTCTATATTAGATTATACTCAGCCCAAAATCCGAAAAACACCGATTTCTTCAGGAAGAAACATGGAGTTCTTGTGTATCAGACATGAATCCCAATCTATCTAAAGTTCTTTCGTGGTCAATTAAGTGGCAATGAGCACTCAATGTAGACAAATGTGAGAGCATGCATTTTACTCGACGCCCTCGTGGCACTATTGCTCCGCTATTTATAGGTACAACACAATTAAGCTTAGTGAATATACATAAACATTTAGGAATTATGCTTAGTAGAGATTTGTCCTGGAAAGAGCATATTAAATTTATAGAAAAGAGGTGTACCATAATTGTTAACATGATGAAATGTCATAAACACCATTTTAAAACGTCGGTTTTGAATCAAATCTACAAATCCTTATTCGTACAGACCATAAGTTATGCAGACTGTATCTACACCAATACGTATTCATCAGAGTTAAAACAATTATTTGATTTACAATACCAAGCGGGATTAACTGTTAGTGGGGCTTTGCGACTGAAAGAAAAGGTATTCTCCATATTAGGCTGGATCGATCTCACGCATCTTTTCAGAAAACATAAACTTGTGTTATTTTATAAAATTGTGAATGGTCTGAGCCCAGCATACCTATCAGAGCTTATCCCTCCAGTCGTGAACTTCAGGCACCAAAGAAACTCTCATATTAATAATAAAATTCAAACACACAGCCCAATCTTTCAGAATACCTTCATTCCATCAATGATAATTTGTAACTAACTTATTTCTAATTCAAATCACTTCAAGTTTTCAGCAAAGATCATTTCTGCACTCACCTGATGACAGCTCTGTTTGAAACCCCGAAGTTTGCAGCTATACGTGAACAGGTACTCCATAGGATTTCTAGAGATTCATCCTCCATAAGGCGTTTGAAACTAACCCTTACAAGCTAAGTTAGATGAAACATATTATATTTACATATATCGGAAAATTTTAAGTGATTTGAATGAGAAATAAGTTAGTTACAAAGGTTTTAATTTATCGCGATCCTAGGCCAAAAACCGAACTTTTAAAGAAACTCATCCGTCAAAGTTATTTTACTTTTCATAGGAAAATTAACATTGCTACGCCAGTCGGGAGCATCAATCTCGACTGGAAATATTTTATTTACATATCCAAGTTTACCATTATGAAACAAGTCTTGTTTCTTTTCTAGTTTCACATGTTGTAAAACAAATGGATCATCGTTATCAAATATTTGACTGTAGCATCGAGAAGCTGAAGAATGGATTTAGGTGACAAGACGACTAAGGGAGCTGGTTCAAGCGATGCCACATAGCTGAAAAAATTGTGCACATATACTTGACACTGTCGAAACATCGTCTACTGGCGAAGACTATGTTGAATAAAGTGTACCATATAAGAAATTTTAGAAACAGTCAGCTTAGACTTACAGATGAATTCAACGCACTGGTAGAAGATAATAAAAGTCAGTTTAAGCTCTAAGCGCTTTATTTCTCCGTTTCACTCGTATTACTAACCACTTCTACTTTCAAAACTAACCGACTTCCCCGACGTCCCTTTAGACTAGAGCAACCTATCAAGATCGAAATCTGTTTTTGACAAAAACAATCTTCCTTTCAGATCCCTCACTTGCCTAAACATCATTACCGAACAACACAATTCAGGCGCGCACCGTGATCCGTTTCCTTTCCTACCTCGTATCAGCCGTGAAATTTGTTGTATAAATTATTCTGTTTCTTTCCTTCAATCCGGCACCTACACCACAAAAACTGGCAATTTACTTGGAAAGACTGAAAACAGCAAACATCCAAAAAAATTCACAACATAAGCACATCAAGCAAAGAACCTTCAAATCAAACGTCAATAGAGCCACACACTACACAACACACATTTAAACAAAATTTATGAAGTTTATATAGAGCTCCATTAGTTCGCCTCCAAAACAACACTTTACACCACACCTCAACCCAACAAATAAATTTCTATCTCACCAGCGACAAAGCGAGCAGATGCAACGAACGTCTCAAATCCAACACCGGTCGTATCAACATACCCTCGCGGAAAACCTATAAGACCGTTGCGCACCTCTCCCCCCCACCCCCAAAAGAACACCATTAACCGGAAGTTCGTTTATTCCTGACGATGAAAAGTACCGGCACTTTCCTGGTAAAAAAACAAACAGCGAGAAATAACAATAGATCGTAGCCAAAGAGAAATTGCGCAAAAAACGATGACGTTGTAAATGAAATAGCCAAAGCAAATAAAAGTTCGTTTATTCCTGACGACGAAAAGTGACGACACTTTCTTGCCAGAATAAGAATTAGCGACAATAACAATAGATTATTATTGTTAGCCAAGATGCCAAGATTAGCGACAATAACGATGACGCTGTAAATGAACTGGTCCCATCAAATCAAAGTTCGTTTATTTCTGACGACGAAAAGTGACGCCACTTTCTTGCTAAAATAAGAAACAGCGAGAACTAACAAGCGCTCGTACCCAAGAGAAAATCTGAAACAAACCATGACGTTGTNCATGCTAAAATAAGCAACAGCGAAAAATAGCAATAGATTGTACCATAGAGAAAATGTGAAACAACCGATGACATTCTACATGACTTAGTCAAAAGAGTAAGTGAACGTTCGTACAATTTCTGACGACGCCAAGTGACGCCACTTTCGTGTTAAAATAAGGAACAGCGAGAAGTAATAAGAGATTGTAGCCAAAGAAACATGTGAAGAAAATGATGCCGTTGTATGCACCGAATAGATAACGGCCGTTTTGGGATTGAATGATTGTGATCGTTGGACCTTTTCCGTCGCATCGTTGGTGAAAGTCTTTGGTTCTATACCCATGTTGTGATGCTTTGTAAAGCATGTGCCACTGCTGATTCTCTTTACCATAAAATTTGTTTAGTCTGAGTTGGTGTGGTTTGTGGTTTAGTAGTGTTCCATTGATGAACAGATGTTCATTTTGTTGGGGGTGTAAGTCAATGGAGTTGTTATCTGCAAGAAAAGAATATGGAATGATGTATCGGCGAGTTATTCAAGGCAGGCAAATTGTACTAATGCTGCATTAACCAGGTTGGTTTTGCATAAGTGAATGTAGAAGCTATTGAATACTAGTTATCGTTGAACAAGAGCAAACTCCTTGTACATTTTCAAATCTGCCAGGATTCTCTGAGAGGTAACCAGAGACATACCATGTATGTTTAATCATTGGCCGAAATGTGCCTGATTACAAGTGGTTATGTATAAGTGAATGCAACTTTAGAATGTTATCTCTTGAACCCATATCATACTCTGTATATTACACAGCGTCCAATCAGAAAGGAAAAAAATGCTGTACTTCTTTTTCCGATAAAAAAGACAGATGTTGGAAAATATATGAGTTTACCGTAATTGAAGAAAATTCCTTGATTTGTTCTCAATAACGGCAAAGAATCAGAAAAAACTTCCTTCATTTTTATCTAAACCCCGCCCCCTTCGTAATTTCCTGGATCCTCCCTGCAGGACAGGACACTTCCCCCCTGCGTCCTGTCCTGTCCTGTCACAGACTTCAGAGATTGTCCTGTGTCCTGTCCTGTCCTGTCCTGTTAGAATCTCTGATATGAAGTTGCCTTTGCTGGTCATTCTCGATGTTGATTAGCCATATTTGTGCATAAATGCCAAGCATGCTGGTTTTAATGATCAGAGACGTATCAAACAAACCTTCAGACTTAGTCTTCTAGGCTCCAATTACAGTTGAACTATTAAGTTTTGCTTTAATGTAAAAGGTCCAGCTTAGATTTTTACTAAAACTTATAGTCCATAGAAAGAGGCAATTGGAGTTTCATATTTGAGCTTCAGGAAAAGGCTGTGCTAACAAACTCTTCTTAGCTTCATTCTTAGCTTCTCTTCTTAGCTTTCATTGATATTAGCTTCAATTATAATCGGATAAGTTGTCTCTGCTTAAAACTTTGATCTGGTGATAAATCTGTGACTCAGGAAAGCGAAGAATCGAGAAAAATTATTACAAATAAAAATTTCGGATTCGAATTGCTATATTTCCCAGAAAATGATCATACGCCTATTGAAATCGATAACAACAAAAAGATCGATTTACATCAATGAACTATGATTAATATCAATAAAATACCTCGCGATTCGTCCCATATTCGTCCCTTACTCGATTCGTCCCTGAAAATTTTTTCTCAATTCGTCCCTTGCATAGATGATTCGTTCTTAATTGATTCTCAACTCGTCCCTCCCCGATTCATCCCTAATTGTCAATCACCTTTATGTTTAATCCAAAAGCTTCAGTCACGATTAATTGTAACCAACATCCACTGGTGATACTGTTTAGTGATCGTATAGCGCTTTCTGTTATATATTGTATGACGTTCACTTTGGATCACTCTCTATTATATATCGTACTTTCTTCTCTTCTTATCATGCCATCATAGAAACATTTTATTTAGAAACATTTTATTTTTTATATGTTGTTGTCCTTCTTCGCTTACTATATAAGACGAATCGGGGGTAAACCCAATAAAATTGGTATCACCGATATATAAATGAAGAAAGATACCTCAAAATGAACTGATGATTTTATAAATTAATTTCTGTTCTTCTCAATTGATATTATTCAATTGCCTTTTACCGATTAAACTCAGTTTGAAATAAATAGTTTTATTTAATCTACATCAAAAAATCGATTTTATGATTAATTAAACATTAATACATTTTTGATTTCAATAGCAATTTTTAAGTTTTTTCTTTATATGGACATCATCATTTCATCAAATTCTCTCAAGAGTAGACATACCAGAGAATGATTTTCTTTATCGCTTGCGCTGCTGAAGTCGAAGTGAATGCTCCTTTCGGGTGCGCTTTTCCTTCAATAATAATTCAATCAGTGCATCACATACTGTTTTATGTTCAAATAAAATTGAGAAAATTTTTGCACCAGAGAACTATCTGGACACTCTAAGAAAAAAATCGCATCACGGCCCCATAAAACATTTTGTCAAAAAAATCTAGGTCTATTTAATTGATCCCGCTCATTTATTCTATAGGTAATTCAAGTTTTAAATCATCCCGAACTTGTTATCTCATCAGAAAATGAATTTTATACTCACCGAATGCGCCTTCATTTGATGATTTGGGCGTTACGTACACGGCAGCCATAGCTGATGGCAATTGTGTATCACTATCGTCATCCACTTCTGCCAAATGAACAACATGTAGAGCACCAGCATGATCCAATGCAATGCTCTCTACACGTAAATGAGTGCCCGGTCCCAACAACACTTCATTCTCATTGGGATAATTCGTGTAACCTGAAATATTTTTGCCATTTACAGCTTGGATCAAGAAAAGAGTCGATATTGTGTCGGGTGATAGAAAATCTTTGATGACATCCATCGATAACTGTCGTCGAAAACTGTTGCTTAAAAAGTCGGTGGCTGTAGAATCTGATAACAAAAGATCAATGTAATCTTCGGAATCAGCGCATTCGATTACCTAGTTCTCACATGTTTTATTTATTAAAGCTTAGCGCAATAAAAAGCTGTTTTTCGGCTGTAGTATTAAGTTTTGACCCTTTAAAAACTGTTCAAAACCGTTCCAAAACCTTAAAAAATAGTTTTGCGTAGGTTTTAGAGCATGCGCTTTCATTTGTACCGATCAAAAAATATTTTAGACCAAAAAAGTTTTTCACTGCGAAAACCCACTTTTTCAAAAACCGGGGTCTCCAAAGACGCATTGGCGAAACCATCGTCATATTCGGAATCAGCATGCTCGGTTACCCGTTGTCCACTAAGTTTTACGTCAAAAGCGATTTGACAGTTGAGGGCCTTCCCTCGTTAGTCAACTTGAGGTGGGAATTTTCTTCACCAAAACTATCATACCTTAATATGTGCAAAAATCAGTATCAAGAAAGATCAACGTTGTGACAAGCAAGAATACTCAAAAAGTTCGAGAAAGAGAACTCAAATCTTATTCAGTTCTTATAAAAGTCAGCAACTGATTTTAGTAGAAAAAAGTCAGTAGACTACTGGTCAAATCAGTAGAGTTGACAATGCTCTGTTCCACACGTTTTATCGTTAGTTTAAACAAAATATGTCATCCGGTAGAGACGAACGCAATGAACAACTATTGAGCTGACATAAACCTTCGAAAATGCTCGAAGAATACTTTTCGAGAAATACTTTTGATATCAGGTGCAAAATAGGTTTTCCATTGGTGGTATGATGAATCGAACGGGATAAAATATTTGACGTCATCACTTAACCAGAAAAAATAGATAGATTTACAAGAACGACTCATAACCATGCCGGGGTGAGGGATGAGGGTGCCCATCATTAACAAGCCTTTTTAATGAAAATCCATTTGACATCGTTTTTATACTCAGTTTTTAACGCTGAATCAAAAAATATATTCTCATAAGCTGAAAAAAAGAGCAAAGCAGAAAATTTTACATATTTTCAAAAATCACGTGTGTTCGAGAAAAACGGACTCCTTCAAGTTTTTCAAATTTTTCGACTATAAAGAATCTTTTTAAAAGTTTAAAAACACTGTTTCTTACTCAGCTCATCGCGCTCTACCGAACCATATATAAAAAGATGAAAAAAACAATTTTCTAGAGTAAAGGAAGATTTTACTTAATTTTGAAAAATGTTACCTCGGTCATGTGAACATTTGAGCCAGCTGTTACTCAACGTGAAACTATCTCTGATCGTCATATTCATCACTACATTGTCACAACCTGCAAACGATCAAATGAACTTGACTAGCTGTTTCATAATCTTATTCAGTACATACAAATACTGTAAGTGCATATGTGACAGTTTATATATCCAACTGTGTTGTCATGTTAAATATTTCTTTCATTACATATTTTTCTTAATAATGACAAGTACGGGAAACTTCGAACTAAATAAATAATAGAATGCGATTTGAATTAGCTGTTGTATGAATATCCACAATTTTCGATTAGCTATGTTCTGCAAGTCTTGTGAACCACAAATGTGTTTTTCACTACTATCAATGGAAATGGGTGATACCCACCGTGACTGTGTAAAGAATGACAGTTGGGTTGCATTAACGTGTCACTCTTTTCTGATTAATAAGTCCATAATTTACCAACAAGTCATTTTCTTGTGCTATACGCACATACAGACAATTCTTTGTAAGGCGGTAAACAAAAGTCACGTTATTATATCTTTTCTTTTGTTAGTTTGTTTGTGTTTGGTTGGAGTCATTGTTATTCTAGGCCGCGAACCTTTAATGATTCTCGCTTTTCCTGGATAAAACAAATTAAACTAATAACTCTGTGAAGAATTAAATTATCTATTATTGCACAATGTTTTTAAAACATGTGTGATTGAATATATGTATTTTTTCACTCTCATTCTAAACGGGACATGCAAGGAAAAACCGCTTCCTTTATTTACAAGGTATTTTTTTACTTTCTCAACGTTATGCTTTCCTTTTGATTAAACATTTCCTTTTCTTCGATGGTTTGGTATTTCCATTTTTCTTAAGTTTCTGTGAACTCTTAGACATATCATGTCAGTTCATTTAGGCTCAAAGTAAATATTTAAATCTATTTATATCGATTAGTCCAGGACTTAATCTAAGTGTATTTTATACCTTTCTATTTCCTCACATTCCTTATCATTCGCTTTTCTGTTATTATCTTCTTTAGTGAGTTAAAAAAGAGTATTCGAAACGCGTACATACGCAGGCCATTTCTATACTAACACTTCATGTTTAAATCCTTCAAAGTAGGATCACCCGAAAATACTAGTAATTTGCAGAATGAGTATATATACGAGAGTATTCCCATATTTCTTGTTACCAAGTCAATATTTTTTCTTTAACAACTCTGAATATCAAACAATCTTTCGCTCTCTGGAAATTCATTCATTGCTTAACTAGGAGAACATTTTTTGCTTAAGACTCTGCAGCGACGTTTTACTTCGAGTCATGATCCATCACATTAAATAGTCGTTTTGGTTGACGAATGAGTGAATCACGAGTAGTTCAATCACATCTTCAATTCACCTTGATCTTCACATTTTATAGAAATTTTGCTTTACTGTCGGATTCACAAGACATCTGTGAGATATCTAGGGACTATAGCTGTTAGTTATTGCAAGCTTGATTACATCATGTTCTCGACGAAAAGCCCGAGTAAAACATGGTGAAATCAGAATCCCAACGGGCACAGAAAATCTCTTTGAAAAGGTACTACTTGCTTCTAGAAACTTTTTAGTGTTCACAGGTTCAGCTGATAACTTTGGAACTCGAAGCATGACTTCTAGAAATCAAAAACAATAGTTTTTTCAAAGCTCAGGTCGTGAAAAGAGATAGAATAGTTTCAGTAGGGTTTTCTCGTTTTCTAGCTTTTTGCTGTAATAAATTTTACTGTAATTACAGATTGTGAATATAGCTAGGCCAATGACATCATGTTCTCGAAGAAAAATGCAAAACATAGCTAAAGTCACTGAAAATAGTAAAAATATTGTTATTTTCTTGAATCTTAATTCTAAGGTTTTGAAATATTATTGGGGCTGATGCTACTTGCGTCCGCGTGACTGAGACTTTTGGTGCCTTGCAATTCTTTTCTAGTCAAAATCAGCTTTTGAGACGGTATGAGGTTAAGAAAGTGTACAAAGGCGTGAAAAGTAATTTATCTCGTGCATTTTCGTGTGAGCTGTCAAATGCAATTGAAATTAACGTTTCAAAGTTCTTAGCTTATTCAAAAATCAAATTTTACAGTTTTTTGAAAAATCGAATAAAGTGAGGATATCTCTGAAAATGTATATTTTCGGTGACTAAAAGGGTGAAATTTGGGTTGAGCATAAAATTTTATATGAGATCATATAATTTTATTAATAAGGTTCGGGGAGCTCTATCTGAAGTCAAAGACTAAAGTATTTCGGATTAGAAAATTTGTAAAAGATATTTTATATCAGCATAAATAAAAAGAGAATGCTTTCATCTATGGCCTACTAGTTAAAAGCATTTACGCATAGTACTAGTGGTCACAGATTCATTTTTTTGTGTTTTTCTAGTATCAACAAACGCTAGACATACCTTGTAAACGGAAATGTTTTTTCTTTGGCAACATGATGCGAAAAAAGGGAATTGTTTAACTCATTCAGTATGCGCGCAGGAATTAGCATGAGAACTACTAAACGAGAAGTTAGATATAATTATATTCCAATAAATCTAGAATAATAAACAACATGTTCAATGCAATGATTGTCGTTTATTGGTCAAGTATTAACGTTCTTTTTTTCAATAGCTACAATACATACCAACACATTTTGTCTAGCTCCTTACCTGTCTGAGCAATAATACTCATAGAAAGAAAGAGAGAAAGAGTATGTCTGATGTTCGTACATACGTACTGTCCTATATGAAAAAAGATATCATTGCCTATCTAATGAATCGCCGTGTTGAACGTTTTTATATATATATATAGTGCATTCGGCCATGTAGTCTCAATCTAATCATTATTCATATGTTATCGATCAGCAACACTCTTTCATCATCGTTAAATAAATCGAAGCAACTTTTGCTCCAAACATAATTATTGCATTTTATACTGGACCTATGCAATCTTGGATGATCAAAAGCGAACCAGGTGTAAATATGATCCCTGTCATCATGCTAAAAGTGCCCTTATTCATTATAACACGATATGCTGAAACAGAGCCTGTTTCTACAATGAATAAACTTCAAGCAACTATCTTTCATTTGTTGTGCAATTCTTCTGACTATCACATTTTTGATAGTAATTCATTCGTTCTAATAGTTCGATGATATCAACTTAATGTTCGTTATTCCATGCCTTAATTTTGTCATGTTCTGTCGGAAATATTATGTCAATAAATACATATCGAACACTTACACAAATATAAATGAATTAAAAATTTGCACATACAAAGTTGTAAACGAAGAAAGAGTTCATATTTGATTTCATATGAATCTACTTTTGCTCCTTAACAGAATATCAATTCGAATACTAGTGACATCCAGCACTATTTCTTAATGACTGACTATTTATCTATACTAGACTGAAGCATATGTAAGAAATTGATCAATTTTTTTAGATCCAGATAAGCTAAATACAGATATTTCTGCTGATTCTGAATATGTTATCCTTTTGTGCGCTCACACTTAATGCGACTTTGCCGCTAAATAGCCCCAATTACTTGTTTCCGCTCATGCATAGTTGTTTTGTTACAAAGTTTTCAAAACATGTTCTGGAATCCATGTTATGTCTGTGCGAAATTCTTTAGTTCGACTTGACGTTTTGATCTTATAATTCAGTTCTTCAGAGACATCAACCAAATTTTTTCCATCAAGTGTATCAGTGGTTACTCACTCAGTTTTAGAGACGATTAATTGATTTTCGCATTGTAAAATTCAGCGCACTTTCCTCTGTTGAGAAATATAAAATATTTAATAATTTCCCAAGAAGCTGTGATATACGCACAGACATGTGCTCTATATTCGTCTTTTTCGGCTGGAAGAACACGAGCTCTTTTTACCAATAGACAAATGTGCTTTATTTTCTTCTTCAATAAGACGAGCATAACTTATTTAAACAAGATAAGGTGTTATGTTAAGCGCACATGTAGGGTGCCCGAAATTCAAGGCTTGAGCAAAATTATTTTTCGTTTTCTTCGGTATAGTTCGATAGAGTTCGTCAAGTTATCGAGTATAGAGGTGCTAGCCGATTACTATATCCGCGGCGGCGTGTGAGATTGACGTTCAGGATCCTATAATAGGAATCGTACGCCATTTCTTGCTTTCAGATGGCAGACATGATTCCTATAAGATTCTATATGATTTCATAGGATCATATAAGATCAAACAAGATTTTATTTTAGAGTCCGATAGGATCTTCTACACAAAAGCACAGTTGTTGGTGTTTTTCTCATTCAAATATCGCTATGAGGACAAAATGAAAACTTAACACCAATGTATGATTTCAAATTCCCAGTCTCTTATCTCTCTAATGGTGAAAATCACGAGACTTCAGCTGTTTTCTAGGCTGAATAGTAGAGGAAACACTGACCACTAGTTTTCAGTTTTCACCAACTTTTGCTTCCTTCCGCTGGCTCACTGCAAATTCTACAGACTGCCCCCATACCCAATGCTGACGTATATAGAGAGTAATTCAAAATCCTGAAATATTTATTTTTGGTTGATGCTTTATCACTGAGAAAATTGATCTCAAGTTGAGAAAAATTACAATAAGACTAAATTCATGTTAAACCTACCACGTTATACAAAAGTGTTGGCGTCAGTGACAAGACCTACCTCACACTATAGAGCTCGACGAACTGAATCGAATGGCGAGAACCACAGGTCTGCAAGTGAGTTACAAAAGAAGTTACTGGCACTTTACCCTCAGAGCAGAAAATCATATTCTTCATCATTTTCTAGTGGATTAGGCTTAACTTGTCAAACGTCTCCTAATCGCGGTCTCTATCGTAGAACAGTGAGCTTGGTTTCAGATGAACGAGCACATTGGACTCTAATATTTTAATGACGAAAAATTTCTGAAAAACGGGTTTTCTAGAAATCCTGTCGACGTCGAAGTTCATTTCACAAGTTTTCAAACCACTCGATTGGTTAACCCATTCAGTTCTCTGCAAGATGAGATATTAGCCAAGTTTCGACGATACTGGACTACCGAGAGTTTGCTCTCATTCAGTCTTCAAAAACTTTCGCTTTTTGTTGACATGGATTTGTGGAGAGTTGAAAGAGAAATCGTTTGAGACCAAGTACGAGTTTGATCGATGAAAACTCAATTTTATCAATGCAGTTGCCTGTTAGTTGAGTTGAAGATAAGTCAATTGATTGAATTGTTTTATTTTTCTCCGCAAGTAACTGCCACACGACTTTTGTTTTACTTGGTGAACTATGACAATAGGAACTCTTTATTAACAAATCTGATTTGAGGGTATGACTTTTGGAAACATTTCAGAATTATCTCAAAATCTTTCTTTCTACTTTTACATTTTCGATAAAAGCTAGATTTTTCCTCGAAGAATACATATTTATTAACACTCAAGATACGTTAGCAAATTATTAAAGTTTGATTGCTCAAATTCCTTGTTTTTGTTTAACGTAAACGTTCTATTCTCACTAGCTGATCATAAATACGAGCAAACTGAACATTGATTCTTTGTAAAAAAATGTCAAATGTATACGTTTTACATGTAGATGTCGGAACAGTTAACTGCATGCTAGGAGGACTATTGTGTGGTTCCTCGACATTTGCTGATGTAAAATCTGTAGTTGCTGTAGGCTGAACATGAGATGCTGTAGATAATCGACTCTCATAATAGACTAAACGACATCCTCTATAATTTAGACGATAATCAGAACTAATTAATATTCGTCCTAAATAGACAATAACAGCAGCCAATGCTTCGAGACCCGTATGTGGCATATAATGACCGCTTTCATTGTCAATTTTTGTCATTTTTACTATTTGTGCAGCACTTTGATATTCAAACGTAACGGTACCAGCTGTTAACACTGGCTGATAATTGGCTAAAATCGAATGACTGAACGAAACAAGTTATCATCACATTTGGACAAAAAAAGTCAACATTTCTTACGCAAATGTAGATCGATCCATGTAACTTTTTCTATAACATCTTAGGACATCGTTTTCAGCTGTTATAAATTTAAAATCTAATTCATAATCTCGTCGTGGTATAGCAACATAGAGTAATCGAATGATTCCACCACCATCCCCTTTTTTAGCAATATAATCTCCTAGTTTATAAGCGTCAATAGATCGTTGTGCTGTCAGTTGTACAACAGTATCATAGATATCAGCATAAAATTCATTTTGATCACGCTGATCACCCATTAATTCATCGCACACCTTGAAACTTTCTTTATGTTGCATTGTTTCGCCAAGGATCACAGGTGGCATTTCAGCTATATCGTACATTTGACGACGATTCCATGTTAAGGGATTTGCTGACACAGGACCACTGAATGGTACAGTGCTATAGGGATTATCGTATGCGGAAAATGAAAAATGTATATTGTGAAAAAAAACCAAGATACTGATACAGACTGTGCATAACATTTTTGAAGAAAAATACTATTATAATTCAACACAAACAAAAAATTAGATAGATCAAATATATAAATACAATGTATAAATTGACGCGCCATAGTTTTCTGACTGTGCAGGAAACTGCTCCCGTTTTTCTTTTCCTTAAATAATATGAACAGTACAAAATAACTTCGCACAATATTATTGGATTGAAGATTTTTATATTTTGTCTTTTAGCGGTAGCAAGGTTTATAGGTCCCTCGCACTTTTTCTGCTTTCTCGGTAACCAGTTTTTGATGTAAATTAAAGGTTTCTGTTTTTATTGTATGTTTATCTGTGTTCACATATTCAAACTGTAAGTCTTGTTGTTACCAAATAAAAATCAATCAATCAATCAAATGTCTAGCTATGCCGATGCACACGACGTTTATTCAATGAAACTTATTAGTCGTTACTATCGTCATTTGGTACGAAAGTCAACAAGACTTTCAACATTTATTTACTTCTTATGAAATGGTTTAGTGCAGTTAATTGGAATAAACAAATTGTGTTTGTCAGATTAGCTAGTCTATTGGGTGAGAGAGAATCGTGTTCAGGACTACTTTGTAACGGATGGCTCATAGATAATAAGCCCCTTTGGTACCTATTTTGTCCTTTCTAGTACGATTTCGTTTTATACTAACCGATGTGCACTTTAATTCTCTACGAAACCACATATTTGACTCCAAAATTAGTTTTGAAGTTTTGCCGCAGAAACAAGAATTCTAAACTAGTTCACAAATAAAATTACATTCCCTCACTAAATCTCTTTTTCCTATTATCTGTCGCAAAAGATAATTAAATAAACTGCACAATCGAGTTTAGAAAAAAAATTCTCTACAGAATAATGAGATTTTTCTTGAAAATGAATTGAATTGAATGTATCATATCAAAATTTGATGGTTTTTTTCTAGAGAAGCGAGTCTCGAGATTTTTACATATTCGGAATCAGCGCAACAAGTTACATTGTACGGCGAGAAATGGAGAAAAGAACAAATTTTATCGTTTTATCCAAAAGGAAGATTGCACTCACTATGAAATTAGTGTGTATTTCCAGATTAAAAAGTTAACAAATTTGGAAGTACCCCTCTCTCGTTTTTCTGACAGTTTGAAGTACATAGCTTGTACTGGATGCAACGCTACTTTTTAGAAAAAGGTCTCTTTTAGTTTTTAAGATGTAGAGCTGTCAATATCACAAGTTGAAGTTAGTAAAATCTATGGACATCTATGAACTCGCGAAGTGCCAGAATATAGAATAAATTCACAGCCAACACTGCTTCTTTCGAACATTTCCTTATTTTGTTCTTCAAGGAGAAATAGCGTCCTATACAGATATACTTCAAATTTACTGCAAAAAGTAGAGAGGACACTGTTTTAAACAAACATCATGCAATGATTTTACTTGCGTTTCATTCATATTGTCCTGTTCCATCTAACTGAAATAGTATGTGGATTATAGAGACACGAAAGTTCAACAAAGCTGTGCAATTTCTAAAATTAAAGTCAAGTCCATAGATTTTACTAACTTTAACTTGTGATATTGACAGCTCTACATCTTAAAAATTAAAAGAGATCTTTTTCTAAAAAGTAGCGTTGCATACAATACAAGCTGTGTACTTCAAACTGCCAGAAAAACGAGAGAGGGGTACTTCCACATTTGTTAACTTTTTAATCTGGGAATATACACTAATTTCACAGCGAGTGCAATCTTCCTTTTGGATAAAACGCTAAAATCTGTCTTTTCTCTATTCTTGATTTACATCTCTCTCTATAGTATAGTGTGTATAGAAAGAAAAAAACATCAAAGCAAAGAAAAATGATATGAAAGAAAACAGTAGAAAAGCGGAATCTTTGATGAGTACCGTTGAATATAGTTGTAATATACCGTGAAAACCTACAGTAGCTGATCCGGGTTAAAAAAACGCGAGTACCCCAACGAGATCTTTGCGCCGTACAACGTAACTCGTTGCGCTGATTCCGAATATATAAAAATCGCGAGACTCGCTTTCCGGGAAAAAAACCATCAAATTTTGATGTTTGACTAAAGATGTTAGTCTACATAGTCAGGAAACAGTAAACAATAAAAAAGAAAATTGGGCTTACATAAGAGACACTGTTACCGGTAGTGCGAGAGAAAAAAATGAATCACAAAACAATGAGAGAAAAAGAGAAAGAACACCGATAATCCTTATGAACCAATCACAAGAATAGCAGAAAGAGTAAGAACATACTAAAAATAATTTACATGCTTTTTGGGAAGCATTTGAAATACATTTAAATTAGCCGTGTGTGCTATTGAGGCCAGAATAGACAGACGTGGTTTAAATGAACTGTCGTAAAGAATACTTACGAATATTCAAGAAGTTCAGTTACATCATTTTTTTTCTTCCTTTGGGATGGATTTCATGGTTGTAATTCCGTGCGTGATATGAACCCAGTTAGGGATCAGGTTTACAATGGCAGATTGCTCGAGTTAACGATCATCGAATCAGCTGACTTTAGCACACCTTCCATGGATCTAATCGCTCAAGATGAGAATAATGATGCCGAAAAACTCAACATTTACAATTTTCCTCAAGAGCAAGGTAAATATCTTCGGATGGTTGTTTATACTCTTGGAAGTAAAGTAACAATTTTCAACCCTTACCATCGCATTGCGATGGATGGTAATCCGTCGATACGGGTGGATGACTTTACTTCAATTATACCACGTCCGGCAGATGAATGAATAATCAATATGTGTCGATACTGTTGTGCACCAAATGCACCGAATGTTTGCGCGAAATGTCAGAAGGTTCGGTACCGCTCAAGAAAATGTCAGAAAAGCGACTGGAAAGTGTACGGGCACAAGCTCGTCTCTGTCCCATGAATAATTTTGTTTGTTTGTGTGAACACGTCTTTCTTCAAATCTACGAACATAGGAGGTGCATAAATGTGCCCGATAAAATTGCTAATATATCCTTATAGCAGACATTTCTGCATATTCTTGTGCCAATGCCCGAACGTTGAATTAACAGGCACAAAGTGTATGCTTAACTTGCGTTTCGCATAGCGCAAAACACGGTTTTTCGATCGCGCACTATTACGACGATCCTAAGACTCTGTACAATTATACTGACAGCATTCTCCAATGATGCCTCTCACCGCTTTTTTCAAGTTTTACTCCAGAACGAAGAGTTGCCCTCCGCTCAGATATCATGGAATCTCATCTTTTTTCAGTTAACGACCGTGACAATCACAACAAGAATTACTCTTTGCTTGCCCAAGCATGCATCATTTTCGTGTGTAAAGCTACTTCCAACGCGGGGACGATGATTTTTGTCTCTTGTCCGGGACGGACATATAAACTCCCGGTATACGTTCGCTAGAAATGGGTTTAAAGATATTGCGGACGAGAACTGGACGCATACAACTTTAGATTAGAGTGACAAATGACTGTTACGGTTATTTTTCCCTGCATTCTTACAGAGTGCAACAGATATTTTTCGCTACCTTTATCTTAACTTTATACTGTTAAACAATCCGTCTAGCAGAAAAAAACGTTGCAGTCGTACAATCGTGTACTGGGATAACGCTGTCAGGAAATATTATTTTGAGCGTCTCAGTTTTCGTTTGTATGATAAAAGAAAGATACGCCCCCTGGTCAAAGACAGCAATAGCAAAAAAACTTCAGCTCTGACGATGTACTAAGGATACCGGATATATTCCCAAATCTGTGAAGTGGTCTCCTATGGAAAACAAAGCTGAAGACGTAAAACGGCATTTGATCTGAGGAAAAACGTATACTAATAAAAGAAATTTGATAGACTAAACCTGATAAGTAACACGTGAAGACATCTACTAGATTCGAGTAAAATGTCGTTGAAACTTTTGATATCCGCTGCAAACATCGTTATCGTTCCATTTTTATTGCATTGAATGTCTGTTAATCGAACAGTTGCTAAGTGAGTTTTAATGATTTTATTTAGGTCGTAACGATCTAATTGTGCACCTTGTAGAATCAGAGGTGCTAATTTTGACATTGGTTGTTGCGATGGGGATATTTCCATGGAGTCCGTACCACGTTTACATCGACTTTGTTCGCATATGGTGGAACCCTTTTTAAATGAATGACTCATACGTGGGATTAGCGTAAATCGAGTTAAAAAAGTACTGAATTCGATGCTCATGTCGAAAGTACTCAGCTAGTCACTGTAACTTCTAAAAAAAGTTCTAGTTTTCCAGTTTTGGTTGATTTAGTTATTTGTTTCTCATTCTTCTGCAAAATTCTTTTAATGTCAAATAAAGCTTCCTGTACTCAAGGTGCAGTAGAAATATTTAAGTACTCAAACGAACTAAGAACTCGATAAAGTCTTGGAAAGATCTTCAGAAATGTGCTTCGAGTGATACAGCTTGAAACGCTTCCTTAGCCACTCAAAAGCAATTAAAACGTAATTGTTCCTTTATTTAACAATACATATTGAGTACTTTCGACATGAGCATCGAATTCAGTATGCAAATTTACCTTGGAATTGTAATCCTAAAGTAGTATCATATCATTTTTAGAAAGCTGAAAAAGTCATCAAAACTGGAAAAATCAAATTTTATGGCGTTTATACCTACAAGGCATTGAGTTGGGGCAAATCGTATCTTGTGCGATCTGAAAGCCCATGTTGAATAGGTACGAAAAATATATGAAAGCGACCTCGGGAATTCGAGATTATTAAAAAAAACGAGCGCAAAACAGGCAAATAGTCAAAAATCCCCACCGGTATCTCGAATTTTTCGACTTCAGTTTAAAAGCTATGAAAGTTTTTGTTTTACCATTCGATAGATAATGCAAAGGCGAGTCGAATGCGCTATTTGAAAGTTATTTTCCACTTTGCTTTGCTGAAAATCTATCTATCGCAAAAAGAGACGAAATCGGGTTTTTGGAAATCCTCCTTAAAATCTCCAAAACATTTTGAAATTTTTTTGGCGATACCACGAGAAAGCCCTAACCTTTTACTATATATGAACTGCAGCCCGCACATTTCTGATTAAAATGAGACATCTCCCAGCTCTACACAACTGTCATTGCACAGTGGGCATTTTTTGCTAGAGCAAGCGGACTTTAGCTTTATGAGTGAACTAAAATTTCACGAACCATTTTTTTATAGGTTTTTCATGATCGTCTTTCTAATGGCATCAGAGTTGGGTTTCGAAAAAGTTTTCTATTGAGTTTTCCAGAGATCCGGTCTCTGGAAAACCCTTCAGAAAACTTTCTCAATATTTAAAAACGATGCCACTGGAAAGAGCATTGTCGAAAACCTATAAGAAACATGTTTCGAGTCGTTCAGGTTACT
>CAJNOQ010002191.1:0-24127 GCA_905250885.1 Didymodactylos carnosus | reverse complement strand
AAAAAAACAGTCGGAACAAAAACAATCTCTAAATGACATGATTAACTACATTTTGTGTTGGAATCTTATCTAACGGATTTCAACTTTTATGTTATTTTTTTAGGCTTAGACGTCAAAAGATATTGTTTTTCTTTATCTATAAAATTTCATACTTTTCAGGTTCTCAATTTGCCACTTCACTTTATTCTCCAGATTGTAAACCGAGGAAGAATTGTAGCATCAAAATGTCCTGCTTAGTCCATGCATTGTCAGAAAAATGAACTTTTTTCGGAAGTCGTCCAAGATACCAAATGTGAGAAAATCTTTTAAGAAAGTTTCGAGCAACCAGATATAGTAGCAACATAAAGATAAGAATACGGATTAGTATTTCAAACACAAAAAAGGACTCATAACTAAACTACTTATCTAACCCTGTCTCTCTCTGTTTATTAGTAAAGGCAGGCTATAGAATGAAAACACGGAAGAAAAGAAAACGAAAAAGAAGTTATTTCTGCAGATATTCGAGCTCTGTATATAAATAACATTAATAATCTTCCCCGCACGCCACACATAACTAAAAATATGTTTTTTGTTCTGTTCGGATTAATTAACGGATCTAAAAAAGTGCATTATCTCGAGGTATATGCTATTTTCTTTTCTTTAGTCACCTAACTGACATATGATTTTGTCCCAACAATCACTGGAATTCTTCTTGTATTGTGTTCAGCACTAATTTTCTCAGAAAAACAATTTCGAACTAGATAGTAATTACACTACAACGTCACTTTACATGCGTATTGTTTACCTTCACGAACATTTCTATCTGATTTCCAGGATGAAACCTTTCTCTGCATTAGCGCACGTAAAGTGTGTCACTGTATTAGTGAAAACTATACAGAAATTTCTTTTCTTTTTCTATTCTTACGAAAAGTCATGATAATTCGCTTGTCCATCTCTCGATAACGTACGTGGGTAACAAATAGAACGAAACAATTTTTTTCGTAACGTGTGATCATCGATGTTTTTCCTCTCCTACTAAATGAATGATTTCATTCTGCCTTCAGTTCTGAATATATTAATCTTTGAAACAAATCATTTGTTTTAGCTGTTAAAAATAATCATTATATATCAACTTCAAAGAAAATTTAGTTTCTTTTGGTAATCGGTAAAGATTTTTGTTCAACCATTTATTTAGAAAAATTAATATTTTTTAAACGAAATCTGTATCAAGTGGTATCAAGTGGCACACGATTTTGTTTTCTTTGTATTGATAATTGGTAAGGATTTTAAAAATCTTTTTACTCTTTTTTTTAAGTTAATGGTTTCATTTAGATTTGTTATTAAGTAAATTTTAATCAAGTGCAGAAAAATTCTGTTTGTTTACGTCATTAGAACGAATGAACTTGGAAAAATCTTTTCTGCAAGACGAAGTTATTTTTCGTGGTGTCAATATGAAGTATTTCCAAGAACAATATAAAGATTTAATTTTTTTAATAACTAATGTTAAAAATTTTACTGTTAAACATGATGATGGATTAGATGAATTATCAAAGGCAAACCTGGATATGAATTTATTTATTTCGGTATTACCACTGGTGTTTAATTTACCATGGACTTCTAATGTTATTTTAATTATTGGTGCTATACTTACAAGATTAACAATAAATGAATCATCGGTGACGATCGCAATTGATTCTTTTCGTATAAGTGAATCTATGAGTGTTTCACTTATAGGCATTTAGATTGTCAGATTTATTTCACGTCATTTGAATTGGAAAAAAACTAACTGAATAAAATAAACTCATACTTCTGAAAGAAAAAAGTTGTTTTTATTTAACATCAATGAATTCCTTGGATCGATATTATAAATCTTATTTAAGTGAAAGTTAGTTTCCAATTACAACAGGCACGTACCGAAGGAGAGGCCCGGGTCGCACACACCCTCAGCTTTTGAATATCCACTTACTGTTTAAATTCTATTGAGTATTTTCCTGTCATTTTTATCTGTTCATGATAGAAAATGGGCGTCAATGATGCAATATCTACTATTTCATCACAAAGTTTACTGAATTATCAAATTATTCGAGATTAGTTCTGAGATAGATCGTCCACCGAACTACAAAATGAGTGAGAAACGCTCATTCTCTATCACCGATCGAGTCAAAAAACGGTAGCGTTCAGAAGTTACACCGTGTGATACAATCAATGTCATTGTGAAGTTGTGAGTTTCTCTAGGAGAAGTTACGATATCTTCTGAGCCTTCCACCAGTGTAACTAAAATCGTCAATACACAATTAGGTCTTATATTACTGCCAAACTCAGCAGACATTTGCGTTGCCACTGATTCTCATAGTGTCTATGACCAGATGGTAAATTCTATGGTCTTTTTGTATTATCAAGATGACCTACCTAGTAGTGACTTGGTTATTCATGAAGGAGAGTTTGATCTATACGAACTTCATTGGAAGAAATCGGTCAATATCTTAACAACTATTACTGAAACACTTTCTTGTTTAACCCTCGTACTCCAAACCAGGGTCTAAACAGACCCTGTCCTCGCAAAATAAGAAAAGTTCATCTCATTTGTTTTTTTCAGAGAATAAGGTCTAAATGATTAAAGTTTATTGAATAAATGTCCGACTATCCAGCTGTCTGTACTCGCACCTCTTGGAGCTTTAAGCTTTGAGTGCATCAAACTGTTTTCGGATAGATACCCTTTTTTACACAGGGTCTAAATATACCCTGGTTGAGAGTACAAGGGTTAAAGCCCTTCCGGCAACTTTTCGCCAACATTTATGTTCTCCTCGAAATCTTTGGTGTATTACCGGTTTCAATGGCAACGGCTGAACGATCTTTTATCCGTTATGAAACAAATAAAGACATTTTTGCACAATAAAACTGGTGACGAACGTGTTTCTTCGTTGGCTCTGCCGAGCATTCACAAAGAGGTCACCAGTAAGTTTGATCCCGAGAAAATAGTGGATGAGTTTGCGAAGAAAAAAAGACCAATGGTGACGACAACGCCCAAAAATGAGCTCATTGGAGATTCTAATAAACTGGTGTGAAAAATTTTGAGTCTCCCTCAGGTCTTTGGAGTGAAGTTTACTTAACTAAGAAATGTACTACATCATTTTGAGAAATCAATTAGAGATTTAGATTCCTCGTTCCCGAAAACCTTTGGTCGAACTTTATACAAAACATTAGAACCATAATCAACTGGTATAATGACAGTATTCTATAAGTAGTCGGCGACTTCGTAGCTCTCTTCGTGAGCGACGCAGCTGCTGCGGTCAGTCGTTTTGTTGTTTATTGTGAAGATCAGTTCATCTTTTTCTTTGAATAAAGAGAGTCTCGCTCTTGTCATAACAGTGAATTATGTGAGCAACAACGCCTCATCGGCACTTATTCTTATTGCTATGATTGTTCATTCCTGACTTTTACATCTTCCTTTTTGTTCGATCGAGCAACATATCATTATCGCACGTGTCATATCATGCAATACAAAAAATAATGAAAGAAATGTGAACAATCAACCTGTTCAATTTTATCTGTGTAGTAAACGAATATCTTCAGAGAAACATTGTTCACAAACAGGACACATCCATTCATAAAGCTTCACTCCAGTGACTCGGTGCAGGAAAAAATAAATCATCTTTCCATATCCATCAAATGATCATGTTTTAAAACAACAAATCTCACATCTAATCCTCACGATTCGTGACGAAATTCTGGATGAATTCAGTGTGAAATTATTAACTGATATTTATAATCGTATTTTTAGCTTATTTACAAATCTCAAATACTTGTATGACGATGGCGATGACACTTATGGTCTTCCTCGATCGTTGTTGACTGGTCTATCATCGACAATATGTTATTCATCAAGTATTGTTCATTTACGTATCAAAATGCAGAATATCGATGATTGTCTTTATTTACTTGATGGTTGCCTTAGTCAATTACACACATTGATTATCAATCTTGATTATAACCATGATCCAGTAGAGCCCAGGAGACGTCTGCGAAAGACTACGCGTCATTCATTGGAAATCATGAAGAATTTGGTAAATAACTAGAGCAAACTGGGGCAATTGGAAATGATTTTATGCTCTTTGGACTTCTAATTAGTATAACTTTGTGAATTTAAATTGTCTTATTCTCTTATTTTTTTACAGGTAGGTAGAGGAGGAAGTTCTCTATAAACCTATCTAAACATTTTCAAAAATTCCGTGTCCCAAGCGAACTTCCCGGTATTTTGCTAAAAGCTCTAACGGACATTTCCAATTACCCCACTTGGAACAATTGGAAACAGCAATAGAAATTGGTGGAGTAATTGGATACGCCATGTATTTTACACGGGAAATAACTCATTAGTAAAAAACAGTTTTTTCGTTAAGCTAATCATACTAATTAATGATTTTTGCACGGGTGAATAGACCTATTATTGCTCTACAAATGGTGAGAATCTCCAAGCTCTACTCATTAATTAGCCTGAGCTCTAATTAAAAAGATAAACGCTGAGAAGTTTTCAAATGTTTCCAATTATCGCTTTTGTGGCAACTGGAAACGTACGTGAAAATTAGTGGGGTAAATGGAAATGACCATGTAAAATAGCTGAAAAGCTAGCAGTTTCTTGGAAATCAGTTTCTACTCGAAGAACACCTCTCACAAAAAAAGTTGCGCTCATAAAAAGATGCAGAATATTCTTCTCTACAATCCCAGAGAAACTCGCACTCGTTGTCATTCAGAACTAACGAAATAAGCATGTTACACGAGAAAGCTGGTAGGCTATCTCGAGAATCAGTGAACGAAACTTTATGAAACTTGGCGCTTAAGGGTTTCTCAACGTCCTCTTTCTTTTCTTGTCTAGAAAGTTTTCTCTAAAACTCTGAGAAGTAGGGTTTTCTAGAAAACCGTAGTTTTTGGGCTACTTGTACTTCTTAAAACGATTTTTAAAAATCAGTCTTAAGACATGAAACATTTTTAATGATATATTTGAATTCAGCGTCGAAAGGCGAACATTTTGAGAAAAACACATCAAGTCCTCAACTCAAAATTTCATGTTTTGAGTTTAGTTTGACATTTAAAAAATTCAACCTTTTTTAAAAATGAAATAGCTCAGTTGAGGTAAGCGATGGGACTTTGGTTCAAACGCGGTTGGATAGAGAATTATAATCTGAACAAACGTAGTGGTTAACCACTACGTTTGTTTAGATTATAATTCTCTATCCAACCGCTCTATCCAAACTCTACAAAAACCTAAGGAATTTATTAATAACATAAGGGCTTTTTATTTCTACTCGTTTTCAGGAAAATACATATTTTCGCACTTGAGTTTCGCGTCATTGCGTAAACTCGGCTTAACCCATATCTTTTATATCCAAATATAAGAACTACAACAACTCTCTTTCATTCAATGTAGTGAGTGAAAAGACGAAATTTTTCGTGCTAGCTAGTGAATTTCAGTTAGATTATCCTGTGTATCATAATACTAGGCTTTGACGAAACATATCATACTCGATTAGAAAAACCACGATTGACAGGAACGGAAAACGTATTTTAGTTTATATTGGCAACTGCGTAAGCGTTTCAAAAAAGTTTGAGTATATTAACATGAAGTTGTTTCAAATTTGTCAATGATAAAGATGCTGACAATAACAATTTAAACAATTACTAAGCAGTTAAATAACAAATATCTTCCATATCATAGATTTCTATTTCGAAATATTGTAAATTAGGCATTAGCATCATTAATGATTTCGGATAAAATATTGTAACACCATCAGCATGAACAGCTATACAAAATATAAATGTTTACAGCGTCAATAATAATGCTATTGTTGTTAATATTAATATTTGCGGGCTTAAACAATTTACATAAATGGGAAAAGATAGCGCCCGTTTATTTTTTTCCTCCATTCACTATCATATCATAATAGAAGATAGTACTCATAAACACGCATCCGACGGTATGTGTTTTGGGTCTAGAAAATGGTGCCATCAAAAAACTATTTTAAAAATAAAATTTTCGAGAATTTTTGTGTTTTGAAGACAGATAGTGTTTTCGAGCTTTCTCTTCTAACTGAATAAGAATATTTCGTATATCGGTCGATTCAGCAAGATTTACTCTATCTGTTCATATGTTTAGTGTATTATGTGCACATAAACCACGAGAGAAAAATTTGAAAAAGTAGAATAAAAAATCTTCTGCATTATGAATACCTCTAATAAAACTGATGTAGCTCAGCTCAGAAGCCTTCCCGCAAAACCAATCCTTTCGGAAAACATTCTAACATTTTGCGCTACAAATCCTGAGAATATAAAAGAGAAATATTTTCTCCTAACGGAGTTATGACTTTTTTATCTGGCGTGAGAGGTACAAATTGCCTAACTTTTATGTAAAACCCACTTTTTCGCCTTGGAAAGCACTCTTTTCCAAAACTAAGGTTATATTTGTAATCTGCGAATAAAACTGATTCAGAAAATGGATTTGACGATCATTGAGCATCTATGGTTTTGGCCCTACTTCACCTTAAATACTGCTAATTCTAAAAAACTAACTTAGATCATCGTAAGAAAAAGTTATCGCGTCGCGATCGCGAATTATAAATTTTTGTAAAAAGAGTTAGGCGCTATCGCGGAGTGAGATCCCTGTTCGCGCCGCGAATGTAGCAAGAAAGTCGACTTGGATGGGTAAATCAAGTCAAAAATGGCCTAAGTCTTAATGAAGTCACGTCAGACATGACTTAACCCGAGAAATTCTTTGTAATAACTTAACTTGACTTACGCGGAAATAATTTCATGACCGTTCTAACTTGACAATATTCGAGTACTATGAGTTGAGGCAGGCAGCGTAATAACTCAATAGTCGATGTGTCTTTATAAGATATTTTTTATGAAGGCATATGAGTACATAGTATTCAGGTTCCATGAGCTATGAGAACGAACAAAAAGAAAATGAATGAGAAAATTTATTTATTCCTACTTGACTCGCTAATGATGTAAGCATCGTTATTGTCAGTAGGGATCAAGCAAATAATATATGCTTCTTCGCACAAGATAAATTATTGTAGTCCTATTATCTATATCATATTTGAATGACTCTAATGTTTGTGTTTCTAAATTTTCTTCAGAAAAATGAATAAAGTAATCTGAATCATGAACAACGGTGCAAAACAATTTTATTTTTTTCGACGCTACATATCACCGGATCGAAAAATTTTAAAAGCTTGTTCGGTCAAAACCGATTGCAGATTCGTCTTCTCCATGGTTGATTATGTGGTACGCGATAACTTCTGGATCGGGGTACTTTAGAAAAAATTTTCGGCATCGTTTTGCCTTTGGTCCCATACGGTAACATTTGGAAAAAATTTTCAGCAAGACCATGGGAAAAAATTTTTCTGAAGTACCCCGATCCAAAAGTTATTGCGTACCACATAATCAACCATGGAGAAGACGAATCTGCAATCGGTTTCAACCGAACAAGGTTTTGAAATTTTTCAATTCGGTGATATGCATATTCTTTTTCTATCTAAAGTATAGTCTATTAGAATTAATAAAAGTTTGTCTTTCAGGAACATACTATAACTAAGCTCATCAGCTTTGAGATTAACGCGATTTTGCATTAATCGTCCAGATATACTAAACGCGCTCTCACTAGGCATACTTGTGCCTGGAACAGACAGTAACAAACGAGCAATTCGACCTCAGCATGATCAGAATTAGAAGGAAATAAAGAAATAAAAACAAAATAACACACATAACTTCCGTAAAAAAAACTTTACCAGAGAAAAATTCGCTAAAAAGTATTTACCGAACCTTTACCGCGGTAATCTCGTTTTTCGGTAAATTCATCTTACTGTTGCCGCGGTAAAAAGGCTTTAACCGTTACCGACGGTAAATTACCGGTTACTGCATATACTTACATTAAATGTAGTTGATTCTCTACATATTTGTAACTATAGTAGATCGAAATAGCGTTTTCATCGGAGTAGATTGAAATAGTGTTTTCATTTGTCCCATCTTTCGTTCGTACGAACGAAAGATGGGAAAGAAATGGAATAACTATAATATAAAGAAATGGAAGCCCTATTTCAATCTACTCTACTGTTCAAAAAAGCACACATTTGTGAATCGGTCTTTTTTATCGATAAACTGTTTTTTTTCTTCTTCTCATTTCTCTTATATCAGACACACATTCATTGAATCCAGATAAGTTTGTGAATTTTTGTTCCGTAGCACTTGATGTTCATTTTATAAGATAATACTCATTTCTCAAAAGCTTCCCTCTATTTTCACCAAAAATAAACACAATTTCAACAAGGATCCTTCGTGTCTAGTGTACGAGAGATACCACTCCAAGTATAACCCACGTTATGATGCACACGGAAATCGGTTCTAGCTATCGTTTGGTTAGGAATTGATGATGTGAAACTGTACTCTAGTATGTACTTCGCGATAGGCCCCCGAGTACTTGCATTTTTTTAAGCATCTGTTTGGGTGCTATAAGTAACGACATAGGTAAAGCGCCGCTAATTTGAAGTTTAAGCACTATTTTATCTTTGCTTCTTTCTACATAGTTCGATAGAGCTCAGCGAGCTGATTCAAAATGTGTGCTTTAGCCTTGAAAAGTTGATTTTTGGTTGAGAAATTTTGGAAATATTACAAGAGTCATAATTTTTAGAAAACCAATGCTGTAAAAAGAAGTTGGACAATTTTTTCTCTGTTCTAGTTTGAAAGATCACAATCACTTTTTTCTTATTCAGCGTATGAAACTGAGTTTAAAAATGTTATTTAGGACTCGGTCGTATATAAAGTGGTCAATATCAAAATTTACGTTCGAGGTGGCTTTCAAGGACAGGAACGGATTTTGCAAACATATCTAGCCTTTGGGTTAAGGGATGACGTCGAAAAATTACTAAGATTTTCATCAAAAAAATTTGACATATTTTTCGACGCAGTTTTTTATATGTACAGCCTGTTAAAACATAGATCCGAATCTTCTGGCAGCTAGTTTAACTAATCCTGAAGTTACCTGTCAATAGCAGGTAACTTCTAACAGCGTGATATGATAACAGAAAACAGAATTTAATATAAACTACCGAAAAATATTTTTGTAACTTGTTGCTATTTCTAATGAAGTTTTCGCATTTGTTCTTTACCAAAGAGTGTAATACCTCTGCATTCACTCTATTATTGTTACCATGTTTTTCTTGGCAAAAATACGTTTTTAGTCGAACTAAAGCAACATTTTTGCGATCGGTTGATAAAATAGTAAAGCACGAGGGACAGTTTCTGCAGGAAAATGGCCCTGTATATTTTTGAGAAGATAACGGCTGGAACTGATCAGAAACCGTTCGTTATTTAGTTAATATTTCTGCGCCTTACAAGTTGATTGTAGACTACCATATGCTGGAATTTTTGATCATTTCTGAGCATCGATCCAAAAAGCCTATTCGATAATATTTATTCATTTTTCTCTGTAAGTTCGATGTTCTTAAAAGAATCTTATATATGAAAACATGCACAATTACATGGGCTTTAAAATGATTTATAGCAAAATTAATCAGAAAACACGAAAAATATATCTTTCAGTTTTTACCGATAAGTCTAATAATCGTATGATTTGAAAGAATGTATCATAGCTCATTTTGTAGCCCTTTCTATGTATAAACCATTCCGGGTCTGAGTGCACTGACAAAACTATATACATTTTATGACATTCAATAAGGATTTCATATACGAGAAGCAAATAGTCATAGATAATGTTTGACCAATAACTCTGTGAAGACATTAGTTTGAAAAGATGTGCTATAAATCATTTTAAAGCCCATGTAATTGTGCATGTTTTCATATATAAGATTCTTTTAAGAACATCGAACTTACAGAGAAAAATGAATAAATAGGATCGAATAGGCTTTTTGAATTGATGCTCAGAAATGATTAAAAATTCCAGCATATGGTAGTCTACAATCAACTTGTAAGGCGCAGAAATATTAAAAACTAAATAACGAACGGTTTCTGATCAGTTCCAGCCGTTATCTTCTCAAAAATATACAGGGTCATTTTCTTGCAGAAACCGTCCCCCGTCCATAGTTTTCTTATTTTCCGCTGTAAAGAACATAGCTTCTTATGATTAGATATTGTATAAGAAAATAATCGTTTTTTCTACTGTATTTTCAGACAATCCCGACCAATTAGAATAATTTACGAAACTCCAACGGTAATCGTCCTTTTCCGTATGATTCATTTCCTTGTATGAAAATGGTTTATTCAGCAATCCTTTTATCGTTATCAATTAGTTTATGTATCGTTCAATTATGGTCTCAATATATTAAGTCACCATCTAGCTGTTATCTAAATGAAGATACTAGTTGCACAACAAGTCAGGACACACACACAAGTAAGTTTTTCTGGACCGAAAGTCATTTGGTCAGTAATATAAATTTCTAGGAGTCAGTGTTTAAGGAAGAAGTCCCTCTTCTTTTCTCCGGTAACGGCATTTAGTACAAAGAGATATTCGCTAAGTTATGAAGAAGTTCGTTTTTAAAAGAATTCTTGCATGGCCTATGGGTTCTATTTTCTAGAGGTTGCCTCAGACAAGAAATCATCCTCCATCAGAGCAGCTTGTCGACCATAAGGACTTGGTCTGTGAGGCTGATATTTTTACCACAAGCGGTGCAGTACAGACATAATATGAGGTTTACATGACGGGTTTCAGAAACCCGTTTTCTTTTGGTCGAGATGTCTTTCTGGTCGAAAAACTTCCCGATTAAATGATAAAACTGAAAAAAACAGATCCTGAGATATATACAGAGAACGAAAGATTTCGTATATTTAGGAACTCAAGAAAAATCATTATAACATTTCAGACTAACACTTCTTAGGGCTGGGAGACATCTCATTTTACAGAGGCGAGCTATTTAATTCTGTTGTTTAAAATAATTTTATCTATAGAGCAGGAGAAATTTTAAACCGTAAAAAGTTGGGAAAAAACTTTTTTGATGGAAAAACTTGAAAAAATTTATAACTCATGATGGAAACAATTTAATGAGTCTGGATATCTCTATTTTGAAGAGGACACTTGATTCTATACACTCTTCTATATAGTCACATCAAGCTTAGTTTTGAGGGTGAAAATTCTTTTCTTTTGGAGCTTAAAAGAAGAGCGGTGGCATTAGTACGGAACTCCGTGATTTCAGACATCCTACAGCAATTAGTCACGTTAAACCTACGCTCTGCCTTTGTTACTAATCAATATTTTTATCCTGTCGGCATTTTACAGAATGATTATGGACCTAACGAACGGAATAGTTATAATATTGTTACTCATCATAGGATGATAAAACCGGATTAGTCATTAATTAAATCTAGTCGTAGACTGAAAAAGTCAAAGAAATGATCTCATGTAATATTGAAAATATTCCAATGTTCGCATTATTGTACCATTGAAGTCTTATTTGCTTCCCGTTGCCCAAATCCGGATAAAAATGTGTTGAGGCTTTTTCTCGTTTTAGAAGTTGGTCAATTTCAACAAAAATTTAGTTTCATTTTGTTCAAACATGTTATTCAGAATGAAAAATCATCAATGAATGTAATCATTTCTCCAGCTAGTGTAGCATTCGCATTGAGCAGTGCCGCAGCCGGTGCGAATGGTACCACACTCCAACAAATATTGTTACTCATGGCTGAAAAATCTACTATAGAACAATTATTGAATCGTACTCGAGAACAAACACATTTACTAAAGAATTCGAATGGTGAACATATAAAATTAAAATTAGCAAATCGTATCTATGTCAACCATAATTTTAAAATAAATGAAACTTACGTTAATCGATTACGTGAATATATCGACAGTGATTTAGTATCGGTAGATTTCGAACGAAATGCTAGTGGAACCGTACAGGACTTGAATTTATGGATTAAACAAAAAACAAAGAACTTAATTAAGGAATTACTCAAGCCGAATGATATTAAACCGGGATATACACAATTAATTTTCATTAATTGTATCTATTTCAAAGGTGAGCTTCAACTAAAAAAAATAGTTTCGTTCACTGCTTGAAGTTAGATGTAGGCCATGTGTCACGTCATGTCTTTCGCTTTTTAGGTCACTGGAAGTATTCATTTGATGTAAACAAAACGAAACACAATTATTTATTTTACGTAGATGATGGTACAATAATAACAAACGTAACGCTAATGTATCGAGAAAGAGTGCTCCTCAAATATTTAGATGCATCACCTGAATTAGAAGCCCAAATCATTCATATTCCGTATAAAAAAAATAATTTCAATGACAGTGGCAGCGAATTTTTATTTACCATTATATTACCAAATCGAGGCATTAAATTATTGAATGTTGAAAATAAATTAAATTATCATAGAGTTTTAAAACAGATGTTTGATTACGATAATCAATACGAAAGAGAACTTCAACTTTATTTGCCGAAATTCCGAATCGAATATGAATTTCTCACAATTAAAGATACACTAAAGGAAATGGGCATGACAGATGCATTTGACGGTAGAGCTGATTTTAGCTGGATAACAAATGGTGGTCTGGCTATCGATGATGTTAAACATAAATCTGTTATTAATGTTGATGAAACAGGAAGCGAAGCAGCCGCTACAACTGCTCTGGTATATGATCGGGGAGGTTTTCTACAAAACGAACAGCCAATTGAATTTAAATGTGATAGACCGTTTCTATTTTTAATTCATGAGAAAGAATCTGGCTTGGTGTTATTTGCTGGAAAATATCAGAAACCTCAACCATTCACTAAAAGTTCTATCAGTATGCTCATCTGATGAGCACTGTACAATGGTGAAAATTTCCTTATCCTAGTAAAATTATTTACTAACTGATTCCAACAAAGAATTTTACCAACTTTAGCAGACTTTTGCCATAGGAAATTCTGCTAAAGTTGGCAAAATTCTTTGAAATAATTGTTGGAATTAGTTGGCGAATAGTTTTTCTGGGATAAAGAAATTTTCACTATTGCATAGCTGTGTTTGTTATAAACTATTTTATTTGAAAGAAAACATTTGAATGTCTTTTTCCTCTACCACCGAAAGAGACATGCTCCATTATTATCCAGGGATGGAGAAACACAATTGATACAATGTAATCACGAATAAAGAATCTGATACGAAAAAAGAGCCAAACAATAATATATGAAAGTCCAAGCACACACACACACAGTGGAAGAAAAATGTCTGTTTAGCGAGAAATAAAACAAAATGCCAAGGAGAGAGAAAACAAAAGCACGTTAGGACAAAAGAACACGTTCTTCTATAAATCTTTTTGTTGTACAAATATAGTCAGTCTATGACTGCGTGAGATATATATGAAAAATCTTCTTTCGGAAGAAATATATTTAGTAAAAGAAGATGAAGACTGAGGGTAAGAGTGCTTTTATTATTGAGATTTATTTTATAAGAATTGTTCTTTAAATGTGGAATAACACATACTCTAATGCTGATATGTCTCTGACTTTCCACGCGCATAGAAACGTGTTATTGGCAATGCTTTTTTGTATAAATCGGATTTTAGACCAGAAAACTTACTGGCGCGAAACCTACTGTATGACACATCGATGTTTCTCGGTATATTGGATACCCGAACAACAGAAAAGAGCATCGATAATGGATGAAAAGTTATCTTTGAAAAGTTTTCGTTGAAGTTTCCTTCAGACTTTGAGGCAGCTCTGACCAAACCTGTACAATAAATGGAAAGAACTATATGTCCATCGTCACCGAATTGAGTGTGAAAATTTTGAAAGTTGCGCATCCACCTAAATTGTATGAGATTACCTCTCTGCTTCAATGTAGAGAGTTAGTTGTTTTCCGACAATATTTACAGTTAGAATAATGAAATATCTTTTTGTCTACTGATTTCTGGATGCAGATGACCTTGTTCTTTTTATTATTCTTTTATAATATAAAAAAGATGCTAATAATAAGTAAAAGTATTACGTGTTTACTATATCGTCTTCTTCGTGTCTGCTAAAACTCTTCATGTTCAATCGAATTAAAAATAAATGATTCATTTAGACAATTGTCTTGCATTTCAGGTAGTTGAGGACGAGTCGCATACAATTTTACATATTCTTTTACCATTTTCGCCATTTTCCTGATGTCCATATTTGGAGTTTTCATATGTTTTAAGACTCCGCTGGTCAGTTGACCATTTTTATATCCAACAACTTGCCATCGTTTCGTTTCGTAATCATAAGCTTTACTGCCTAGTTGTGTAGCATAAATGACTATGTGTGGATTTTCAAGGCAGGTTTTATCCGTTTTCATTGGTATATTATCACATTGCACGCTATTTTGTGGACACGTATCAATTATATAGATGAATATGATGTTCTCTTTATTTTTGTTCAATCTCCTGATTAATTGTTGATGTGAGTACGATCCAGCTCTTTTGTGGTCAAGTGGAATAAAGTAGGTATCGTTCTAAAAGGAGAGAATATACGGTTATGGAAGGCTGTTTTTGTACGAAACAAAAGTCAAAATCTTTTTCTCATTTTTTCGCTCTGTACTAGATGATCTTTCTGTGATATTAATGTCGGCATTAACTGATCTTTTGAATTAATTTACACAGATATGAGCAAATTGATAGGAAAATCAGCTAATATTTTACTTACTTTACAATGATATCCATGTCCAGCAAAATATATTAAAACAGCATCGTTAGGTTTTATTTCACGATAAAATTCTTTTTCGTAGGCATATAGTTGAGCTAAATCCACATTCTCAGCTGACAAAACTTTAAACTTCAATTTAATTAACATAGATCTCATATCCCTGACATCGTTAATCACACTAGGCAATATTTGGAGATCAGAGTATGCAGAATTTTCAATTAATAAAGCAATTCGACGACGCGTTGTTTTCGTAGAATATAACAACGTTAAACCACAAAGTATAATCAGCACCTATAAAACAAAAATAAGTCAATCATTAGATGTACAAGATAGGCTATGAGAGTTAAAATATACTACGATTTTGAAAGGGACACCAGTTTTTTTCCTTCAACATTTTATATACAAGCAAAATACTGTATAGGTATTACCGGCTTGAACTTGCCGTTGCTCTCCGGTAAGATCGACTTTTCTCAGTGAAGGAGTAGAATCGAAAAATGAGCATGGGTAACTTTTTCCTTATTCGTTGATCGTTCGAATAGCATATGAATGATGGCTTTAACTCTTGAAAAAGAACAGGAGATAGGTTAACAAGATCTATGTACACGTCTGATCGCTCACGAGCCTTATTGAACTAGCTAAACCGGATCATAGTGCCGAAACTCAGTCATTCCTAGGTATTTAGTTTTGCATGTTGAATTCGAACAAAATAGTTTCAGCAAATTGAAACGTCTGCGAAGGAGCAAATTCTTGAATGTTCTCGAAACTCATGAATTTCTTGCTTTTTCTTGAACATTTTGTAATTTCAAAATTGTACATTAGCCACCATTCCGATGTGAAAATCTCACTTACATCTAATACAATACAAGATATTTGTATTCGCTTTTTGTCGTATATAAAATGAAAATAAAACCTTAGCTGTCCATATTCAACTATCAGTTTTTTCTATCTTTCATCAGGTACAATATACTTCGTATTATAGAGTCGACTGGAGTAGTTATGATCAGTGAATGAAAATCAACTAGAAATTGATTAGAGCTTAACTAACTTCAAAAGGCTGAATTTACCTTTAATATTTTCATTTTTGTAAACAACTGTTTGATTGTATCACAAAGACAAAGAAATATTTTCCCAAAGGCAAACGTTGACAAAGAAATAACGTGTATTAGAGATTTTCGTAAAGACGACAAAAATGTGAAGACTTGATACCTTTATCAGTGAACTTTTTGTCTGTTTTTTCAGTTTTAAGAAAACAGACATCGATGCCATGATCATTGTATACTGTTTTCAAGTTTCTAATTATAAAATTGTTTTACTAGGATATTCAGCAAGAGCTGTTCTTTTCAAAATATTTGTTGTTGGCTTGAAATCAAAAGAATATCTTCGTCAGTCGAGGATAGAAATCAAGAATGGCTAAAGAATAGTTACTTTTTTTAAGATCAGTGATGTATGCATAAACACTCTTACAGCAGTGATAAATGCAAAATAACCTGCTATCAGAATATATACCAAAGCAGATGTAATAAAATATATGTCAATATCTCACAAGCTATATAGCTGCTATGTGCAAATTCAAAGTTACTTTTTGCATGAATGGTCTAGATGTCTAATCATATATGATTTTTGGCTTTTCTAGTTCAAGAATTATTCAAAACCAATGGAACACATATTTTGAAATACGTAGCACAGAAAAATACTAATAAGAAGTGAAAAAGATATTTTCTGAGATGAAAGTGAATGCACGAGAGACATAAGATACGAGAAAAGGGAATGGGTTCAGAGCTCGAACCGGTCAAAAGAATCAAACCGCACCGACCGACCGGTTGCAAGATGAGGATAAACCGGCGTAGTTATTAATTGGTTTTGCGATCTCCATCTTTTCAGGCATTTACTACTCTTTAAGTTTAACCTTCGCTGTACAAAATGTCACGCATATATATATAGACCATGTAGTAGATTATTTCTTTGCGTCATTATTTCTACTTTTATATATCACTGAAAAAGTTCAACCCCAGTTAAACGAGACATCTGGTTTTTCAAAACTAAAGCATTATTTTTTTAACAACAATGTCGAGTGAAAAAAAAGATCTTAGATCTTATGAAATGTAATATCAATATCAAATTTGAAATTCGAAAATTCTTTTTCCCTAGTATTCTTTATCTTTTATTTTTTATTTAACCGAACCAAAAATTGCGTTCTTAAAAGTAATCGCCGTAGACCAGCCAGTTCAAAAGTTAAACCGGATCCGTGGCCCGGTCTGGCTCCAGCTCTGACTGGATCGAGGAACCAGACGGGTGAAAGCTAATACTGAAGACTTTGGCAAGACCAAATATGGTACGGTTTAGAAAGTCAGAGTAGAAAACGGAAAGAGTTGTTCAAATCGGTAAGGTAAGGTGCCAAAAATTGGAGGTTTTCACCAATTATTTTTGCCCATCTAAGAATATTTCAGCGAAAACTTTCTCAACTAAAATTTAACCTTTTTTACTCCATAAGTCTGAAATAAGAACCGGAACAAATAAGAATGACTCTGTGATGTAGGTCCTGTGGTCCAACGGTTATGTAAGGTGCAGCTAATGCAAACTTACAGTGAAATTTACTTTTGACGTTATTATACATATTAGCTTAACGAGATGATCACGAATAACGCCTTCCGGACCTGCATGGACGTCCGAACCGAAAGGTGTCAGAATCTGGTGACACATTTTGTAAACCTATCTAATTTTTTGGGTGAAGGGCTATACCGATGATTCATACACCACCAGATCGGCCAACACACCAGCTTTAAAAATATGTATTTTTTTAAAATTTCGTTTCGTTGCTGAGAAAATTCATCTTTTCTAAATAGATAATAAGATATAAACCACCTTTATCATAATGAAAAATATCGCTATTTTCTGTTAGAGACGTTTCGTCTTTATTCAAAAGACATCATTAGTCAAATGTGACACTCGATAGTTGATTCTGAAGACAAAAATAAGAGATAAAAGAAAATACAAGTAGAACACAACAAAATAAAATAGATCGAACAAAACTTTATCGAACTTTCTATTTTCTACTATATATGTGAACTATGTACAAGATCATCAAAATACTTTAAGGTCAAAGCTTTTTTGTGAATAGATTTTTCTTTTGTTTTGTTTTGTGTGAATGTCCATCAACAAGCTCCCTTTAATAGTTCCTTTTATAAAATGCGATTCAACTGCAAGAATTTCTGGATTCCAGTTACTACGATGACACGTGTCCAAACAATGGACAACTATCTAGAAAATCCTGTTCCATAAAAGGCATTTTGGTGTTCTTCTTTTCTTATTGTTACTCCTCTCGCTGTCTGTCCTATATAACTGTTCGTACATCCACAGCAATCATATTTGTAAATCACCCTCTTAACTTCCTGGGTATCACGAATTGATCTGCTAAAGACAGATGATATTGTGTGTACAGCTTTAAATCTGAAAGTCACCTTTCAATTTATCTTTTCTGATTAAGAGGCGAAAAACTCGGAAGTCTGCTGACAATTCTCAATTTTCTGGATTAGAACTCAACTTTCATGTAATCAAAATATCATATTCCGAATCAGGATCAAAAGCTAAGTCGATTGATATGTACTTCTATCCAAAGCAACTACTTTGACTTTTTATCAAATTTTCACATTCAATGTGAAAATTAGAATTTTTCAATGCCTGAGATATTTTTTTCACCCAAAATTGAAAATCAACAAAAAATTGCGCAATACATATCAATCGACTCAGCAATTTTCGGGGCTTTTCGGTCAATTAAAAATAAAAGATAAAAAATACTAGGGAAAAAGATAATTTCAAATTTGATATTGATATTATATTTCACAAGGTCTTTTTTTCCATTCGACATTGTTGTTAAAAAAATAATGCTTTAGTTTTGAAAACCAGATGTCTTGTTTAACTCGGATTGAACTTTTTCAGTGATATATAAAAGTAGAAATAATGACGCAAAGAAATAATCTACTGCATGATCTATATATATATGCGTGACATTTCGTACAGCGAAAGTTAAACTTACAGAGTAGTAAATGCCGAAAGTAAATGCAGAGTAGTAAATTCCCAGATTTTTACTCAAACTTTTTAAGACTTAATATAAGGGAGGGAGTATTTTCCTCCAAACTTGCCCTCAAACTTAGCCAGTTTGTAGAGAACACCTTCGGTGGTATGTCGGCGCAATAAAAAACTCGTTGGTCAAGTATTGACTGAGTTATTAATTAAGTCCAAAATTAATTGAAATTTTTAGTTTGAGCGGCATCTTTTAAAACCTTTCTAGTTTTCGATATAAATGTTATATTCAGTTGGATGTAATGTAGTTTTTTAGAGAAGTGTTTGTAGATATAATTTCATACAAAAAAGTTTAAAAACGACCGTTTTATAATTACTAATTACTTCTGGTTAGCACTAATTAGTGGCACTCCAGTGGACAAAGTAAATTTTCCTAATATCAGAACAAATGCAAGCAAATCATGCGATATATTATTCGATAGAACTTTTTGAGCTCTATTGATTGTTCGAGCCACTTTCTTAATTTTTACCGTTTTTGTCTGAAAAATCCCTTTTAAAGGTCCCCCACCCCTCAAAAAAAGCATTTTTCGACAAAAAAGTCGATTGAGACATTTATGCATAGTTGTATAGCTCAATATATCTGCTTTCGAATGCACTATGATTTATTAGTTTTACAATGGTTTTTGAGGGTTTTACAACGGTTTTTCTGAGACACCCAACATCAAAAACTGATTGATTTTTTTATGATTTTTCCGTGGGAATAACGCTTACATATGGGAAAAAGTACGTCGCATATGTCTCTACATGTGCTCATTCGATTCGCCATAGCCGATAACCTACGCCGAACTGCCCTCAGACTTTTCTCTGTACCACTTTCCAAAAAAAGCGCGATAATCAAAGGAGAAACTTATGATGATTTGCTTACTTCTCAATCTTTCTGATGATAAACTAATCAGTAAGATTGAGTGTTCTGGGAAAAAAATTTTAGAGGGGAGAGGGGCCCTTAAATCATTTTTGGTGTCAAAAAACTCATCAATTCTCAATTTTCTCAACCAGAACTCAATTTCTATGTGATAAAAGTATCATATTCGGAATCAAGATCGAAAACTGAAGCTAAATCCGAATATGTATAATAAAGTCAAAAATAAATTTCACTGTAAGTTTGCATTAGCTGCACCTTTAACCGTTGGATCACAGGATCTACATCACAGAGTCATTCTTATTTGTTCCGGTTCTTATTTCAGACTTATGGAGTAAAAAAGGTTAAATTTTAGTTGAGAAAGTTTTCGCTGAAATATTCTTAGATGGGCAAAAATAATTGGTGAAAACTTCCAATTTTTGGCACCTTACCTTACCGATTTGAACAACTCTTTCCGTTTTCTACTCTTACTTTCTAAACCGTACCATGCAATTTTAAATTCTTATCTTCTAATATTTGTTGTATTTCTTCTAAATGTTTAATATGATCTTCTGTTGTTTTAGAATAAAGAATGATATAATGTAAGTAAGTTAACACAAATTTTCTAATTTGATGTTTAAGTGATGCGTACATTATTCGTTGAAATGTTGGTGATAGATGTAGCATTCCTGGAGGTAATCTATTAAATTCATGAGGATCTTCATCAGTGACGAATGCTGTCTTTGATTTATTTCGCTCACTAACAGGCATCTAGAAATAATTCGACTTAAAATCTAATTTGGTGAAGTAGTTTAAATCGTATAATTGTTCAAGAATATCATCTGCTCGTGGAAGAGAAAACAAATCTTTTTGAGTAATTTTATTAAGATTACGCTAAACTACGCAAAATCTATATCTACCATATTTTTTTATCAACTATAACTGGTCTACAGGACCATAATGAATTTGATGGACGAATGATTCCTTGACGTAACATTTCTTGAACATCTTCTCTAATTATATCATTATAGTTATGGTTTGACTAGAGAGATATGTGCGAATGGATGCATGATTGCTAGTACTTATTGTATGATGAAGCAAAGTTCTAATTAATGTTAATTCAGAAATATCAAATGAATTATGATATCGATTCAATATTGCTCTAATTCTTTCTTTTTCTCCTCTTCTTCATCTATATTATCAATTAATTTTTGACTATATCCTCTTACTATTGATTTAATGATCGACGATGATGGTGAATTAATGCCTGTTGACAAAGTGTCGTACCAATTGTATTTTCTACTTCATAGTGATGTTTAATAAATTATATTGTTGTTGATCTTCTGGGCTGTTAAGAAATATCACAGAGAGTTGACAGACGTTTCATTTGGTTCAGAAACGTTTGCTCTATCAGATACAATTGCTTTCAAAAGCATATTGATCGAGTTTGGGAACTTGGGTTTTTGCGATTTTGGTTTTCCAGAAATTCTAGTTTCAGAAACTTCGATGGACTTTTTATTATATATATACATTGTTAGAAAAAAGCGTGAATAGAAAAACCGTAAGCACAAAAATATTAGCTATTTCTCATCGTTAGCTATAGCATCTTCAGATACATCAGTAAGATTTTCTTTTGTTTCTTTTTCTTATCCTTTATTTTCCTTATCCTTTTTTTGTTCATCTACTTTTATTTCATTTGATTGTTTTTCGGCATTTCCATCGTCTTTAGTTCCAGCGCTATTGCTTTTCTTCTTTGATTGTTGTTTATTTGATGGTTGATCTTTATACAGATTTTCAATTTCATGTTTATACTCTTCCTCAATGGCTTTACGTTTCAATTTTAATGCATCTGTTACTAAACCACTTTCATGTCCAACGTTCATGCAACAACTTTCACACGTTTTGGTGTTTCAGAATCTTCGATTCCAGCTAGAAATTAGAAAAAACCAAATGCGTTATAAAATAAACAGAATTTGTACAAATACATACCTTTTTTTACATGCATCTTGTACATCTTTCGATACATGATCACAAAATTCTTGGTCATCAACTAATTTTTCCCATTCTTTGGTATCAAAATTTTTTTCTGTATAAGACTAAAATTAAAATAATCTCATACAGCTGTCGGGCGAAGATGATAGGAACATATGATTCAGTCCCGATTCGTCGACACTCACTCTCACACCGCCCCTCCCGCCTTTGAAATTCTTTGATGTATATTCTTTGAAGTGTCCGATTTGTCGACGAATCGGGACGATACCGAACATATATGTACCGCCATATTTTTTTTATTTGGTGTAATCAGTAAAACTGTGTATTTCCGCTGATGGTGATGCTCATAAACAAGAATTTTCAACAACTGAAATTTTAGCAATAACATTTTCAACTTTTGCTAATGAAACATATTCATCACGACGTAATTTAATTAAATCTTTTTTACGATCTAGAAACACAAATACTCAAACTTCAGAATCAGAATACATCCTCGAATCTGAAAGCTTTATCCGCACATCAATTCTGTTCTAGCACTAACCACAAAATATGCTCAGTCTAGAAAACATAATAATGAGCATTTTCTCTATACTTACCCGCAATTCTGACTGTTCCATTCGGAAATATTTCACCAATATGTCCAGTTGCAAAATATCTTACATCATCGATTTCTTTAAAATTAACATTTTCTTTCGATGCTTCACCCAAATAACCTTGGGCGACCATTTTCCCACCGATTAATATTTCACCACGTGGATTTGGTTTATCCGTGTTGCGATACTGTCCTTCCTCCCAATTTATCAACCATAATTCACGAGAAACCAGTGGATGACCGGCTCGGTCAACGGAGATATCATATTCTAAAGTCAGACATAAACACAAAGTTAAAGTCACCGGACTCTAGAAATAAGTGCAAACTTACGATCAGCTATTGTTCCTGCTGCACAAGTTTCTGTTAACCCGTAATCTTGAAGTACTGTGACACATAAAGCTCCTTGTGCAAAACGCTGTGTGCCTTCACTTCTGTATTATATCGAAAAAGAAAAATAGAGAGAAAGTTTATTTGTAACAAGAAAAAGACATATCATAAAGCAAAATAAATGACAAAAGAACTAGTCTGTAACGAATTAAGAAGTATTATTATGCAATAGGCAAGATTAACTTGCCACAAAGACATTACCACATTCTTAATAGGTAGAAAGAATGTCTAAACAAAAAAAATGTTGCTATCGATGTTTTCTATTTCAAACATACGAGTTAAATAAAAATTGTTCTATGGGTAGAGATGTTACGAACCTATTGGATATTTTATTTTTAAAAGTTGTCATAATTCTCTGAAGTTTGTTGTCTCGATGGAAATTTTTTTGAGTTTTTAGAAATGCAGAATATATGTTTCTCTATAAAATAAGATGTCTGCGAGTTTTGTGAGGGATTTTTGTTTCTAAATTTATATTCATTCATTCACAAATTCCATTATCATAACAAATACAGAAATATGAATAAAAGAACACTTAAAGTTCTGTGGTCTTTTATTGTATAAGAAAATGTTTACTTTGTATTTTGACATACTCAAACATACAAAATTTTTGTCTCTTCCTGTTTTCATATTCTACATTATTTTCTTAAAGAGCGAAAAACTCGAGTTTAGACTCGTTGCATACTTATCTCTGAAACTTTTACTGATCAACATGAACTGTCTGATGTTTTAAAATTGAAAACTGTCCATTTCAAAATAGGATGCATTCGATTGTTTGTTGAATAACTCGGGAATGCTGATAGCTATCTAGTTCACGTTTTTACCACTAGAACGAGGATGATTGGAAGCATCTATCTAGCTGAGAATCAGAATGCTTAACAAGTTTTGGAGAGAGTCTTCAAGAGATTTCTGGAAAATCATTTTCCTTTGATCAGATACAGTCTCAATTTCAATTTAGCGATATTCGAACTCGGTCAGTTCTTATCCAATTGAGCTGAAGTTTTCGAAAAAGAGCCAAAAGACATTCTTCTGCTCAATCCTAGTGTCAGAAAACGACCATTTACATCTAGAAATAGACAGGTTTTATAGAGATCTTTTAAAAGTTCTTTGAAATTTACTGGAAATAGGTTTGATTTCACATCTTTGTTTCATGTAGAAGGATGCCTGTTAAGCGTCCGTCGAAATTTTCAGCTCAGTCGGATAAGAACTGATCGAGTTGAAATTATCTCATTGGAAGCCAGATAGCATCTAAAATCTGACCGTTTTGTCGATCTTCGCTTATTAACCTTGATTCAGCTGCAAGAAGCGACCAAATTGTGCCAAGTGATTCAGAGTGATCGGGAATTTATGAATCCATGATTTTGTTGTTTGTTTTAAGCTTTATTTCAAGTAAGAAAGAGACAACTGATCCACCTACCCCGAAGCGGAAGCCCATTATATCAGATGCAGGTGGATTAGTCCTTGAATAGCGAGAATAGTAATAATAAAAAATAAAATAAAAATGAAAAAAATAAAAATAAAAATAGAAATATGTATGTGTATATATATGTCATCAAAGAAAAATTGTAGCTTACAAGGTTAATAAAGTAGAAAAACGTTTTGTGT
>CAJNOQ010002190.1:0-25732 GCA_905250885.1 Didymodactylos carnosus | reverse complement strand
CTGAAAATCGTGGAATTCCAGTGATACCATGTTTGATGGATGCCGATCACGACTGGATGCCCACGAATTGGCTCGGCTACACAATTATCGATATTTTATATCTCGATTTTCGAGACTTAATTTCGGATAATAATTCGAAATTTGGATCGAAAAAATCGAGAACTTTTGGATAAAATTCAGCGCCTTGCTAGTAGGATCATTTCACAAGATTTTAGTAGTTCTTCTTCTTCTCTGCTCAAACAATTTAAAATTCAACCGCTTTCAAACACACCTCTGTATTACCGCCTTCTCTATTTCTATAAAATTTTCAGTCATAAAAGTCCTCTCTCCTCTTTTGACCTGATTTTACAGTCAACAAAGTTCTCGATTAGGCTATGATAGTCGCGTGTTTATTCCTCGTTTAATGTCAAAATCTGCATCTAGTTCTTTTCTTCCGCGAACATCAAAATATTGGAATGAACTACCTTCTGTTTTAGCCTGTCAAACTTCTTTAGCCACATTTAAAAATATGCTGAGAGGTTACACAGGCTTTTAATAATGTTTATTTTTAAATTTTTAGTTTTCGGTTATCACAGGGTATCCACGGATGCCACAAGTCTTTTGCTCTTTTTTGTGATATCCTGCACTTTAGTAAAAATAAAATCTTATCTATCTTATCCCAGGTCTACATCTCCCATGGTTCTGGTGCTGCAGGCAATCTTCGGTGACTTGTCTATCGGCTAAATACGAAGTCCATAAAACCTTAAAACACGTGAAACATAGGCTTTCGAACACAAGAAATCTCATGGCAAAGTTTGTTTGGTTGTTGGGATCAAACAAACCTCAAAGGATAAATTTTCAGAAAATTCCATTTTTCTGCTGCAATACTCCATGAAAGTTGAAGAACGGGCATATGAGAAAGTGTTCTATTCGATCTCACTACCAGAACTACCAAAACCAAAGCGGTCCTTCGACAGATTTTTCAGAAAATTTCGAGGAAATAACTCTAAGAAAATTCCATTTTTTCCGCTGTAACCGTAGTCAAATAAAAACGCAACCAAATTGCTTCAAATTTCCAAAACTCCCCTAGGTTCGCCTGCTTTACAGTTTAGAAATGTTAGAATTATTTCCCATTCTGAGATTTCAATTAAAGATCTTCGGAATTTTCTAAAAAACCTGTCGAATTAGTAATATACAGTTATATACTGTTGATAGAACTTTTAAAATTTTCCTTTTGAAGCAAAAGCAATCCGAACACAAGGCCGATGGTTAAAATATATGAAAATGAATTTTTTTTAAATTAGTTTTACAGCAGTATACAAGGTGATTTTAGATATTTCCCCTTTTGTTATTGTCGACGTCTCGACTTCCCTAAAGTCATTATCAAGATAAATGAACTGATGCTATAATAGTTACAAAAAGAGATTTAATGTCAGAAACTTTAAGTCCAATTTCAATTTATAAATGTTTAATAAAAGGACTTCCCATTAAAAACGTAACATATCTCGAATTTTTTCCCATTAGAAGTCAAAATTATTTGAATTTCTTTTACCTGTGAACAGAAAGTTCAAGATCTTGAGTAAATCAAACCAAGAAGTTTCAAAAACTTGTGGTGATAACTTTCTTACGTTTTCTTTCGTATATGACAGCTATAGTCATTAGACATACAATCATATGTGACCGCAGGCTCTTTCTTGAACAACTTCAATATCGATGGACAATAAAGTGAGTGTTTTTTTATTAGAGTACGATATTTTCGATCGGTAATTACATATGATAAAAACAGGATATTTTTTAGAAATGATTAAGCTGTCCTAAACAAATAAAATAAAAAACAAAATTAATCAAATTTTGTCTATTATAACTCATTTTTTAACTGGTCAGTAATATACAGTAATAGGATTATTAATTAGCAGTAGATCGTAAATGTTTGACTTTTCATATGAAAAGATCTTTTTTTCTCTTTTCAATTAGCATGACTATAAGAATTACAAAGAACAAACTAATAAATTTTCGATTACAATAGGAACGAAAAAAAAGACAATTTTCATTTTACTTTCACAATATATAAAAAAAAAAGTTTAAAGAAAAAAATCTAAAAAATTTGAGTAACTGGTGATCAGGATATTCCGATCTTTAAGAAAAAAGACTTATCTGACAAAAAATTGTTCACTTAAAAAGAATTGGAAGTTTACACCAATAGTAAGAGTAGCACCGGCATTCTATTTCTTTAACATTTGAAACATCAGTTATAACGAGAGGGACAGAAAGAGAGAACAAGTTTATACATGTTGTTCATCTTCAAATTTAATTTTTGCTTTTTTTAAACGAAACCGTGTTCCCTGTAGAAGTGTTTCCTGGCATTCGTTGTCTTCATCTTGCTCCTCAATATTCGTATGTGTCTCAAGATTATTTATTTCGTAATTAACAGAGAAATTATTTGAACATGACAATGTTCGAACAGAATTTTGATTTTTCGGTCGTAATTGTTGGTTATGATAGGTATAATAATTTTGATTGTATAATGGATGTTTATCATCGTCAAATTTATGTTGATGTTGTTGTTGAAATAGTTCGGTCCATTTTGGTGGTAATATTTCCATTAAACTCGGTAATGGTGGTTGTATATTCATTGAATTTGGACCTTGTGGTACTCTTCGTCCAAAATCTAATCGTTTTGCTTCTTGATCAATCAATAATAAAGTTTCATATAACTTTTTAACTTTTTCTCTCGCTATTGGATTATTTAATGTTAAATCACTTTCACTTTTTAAATCAAGATCATAGACAGTTGCTAATGCCATTAATTGTTGTAATCGTTCTTTTTTTGTACTATCATCATTATCATCTGTTGTTACTTCATCAATAACTTTCTCTGCTTCATTTTGATGTATTGTCTTATGGTAATCTCTGAATAGTCGAATATCATTATGAAAAAATTTATCCGTATCTGATTGATGAATTTTAACTGTGGGTGCTACTTCTTTTATCTTCAATACTACAATACCCATTAAAATAATACATAGTATATTTAACAGAGTTAATAGAAAACTACAACCAGCTAATATCAATGTTTCGTATGTCATTGAACAAGAATATAGTGAACGATAGGAATTATGTTCGAACGATGTACAATTGTAACTTGTATATGGATATAATTTTTGCCTGAATGACTAAAAAAATTAATAAAAAAATGTATAAAATTCAATTTTAATGCAATAGATTTGATTGTCGTTTATTATCACTCACAAAAGTTTCATTTATATTTGATGTTTTTCTTCCTATTGATAATGGTAGAGCAGCGCTGAGTAGTGAATAACTTAATAAAAGACCCTAAAAATGATCAAAATATTTAATCATACTATTTTAAAGTAGAAAAAACAGCATATTTACCGAGTTTACTGCAGGCGGTAACAACGATGCCGAGATTGCCACTCCAACAAGCGATCCTGAAAGAAATTAGACGTAGATGTATCCTATAGTTCTTTCTCGCTATACCAAACTGACCAGCATTTCCACCTAAAACTGATAGTGCAACTCCGGCACCTGAGGGCAAAGCAATCAAACCACCAACCAATAAATGGGATAAATCACCTCTAGAATTTCAGAACTAATATGATAAGAAATTTTCTGTAAAAAAGAAAGATAATTTTACCTGGCTCTCATTTCCGCTGTTGGAAATGATGTTGAACTACCCCAATTTGTTTCGCGATATGATGTACATAGACCAAATAAGAAACCTGAAAGTCAATTAAGGTTAAAGATGACAATCATCAGTAACCAATACAAACATACCACATGATACACAAATAAATAATCCAATTAATTCTGAACGAAGTCCAATTTTCCACAATGAACGATCATGAATCACAAGACCGAACACTATGGCTAATATCGGACCCTAGAACAAAGAAGTATACAGAAGAGTGAATGAGTTAGGAAAATTACTTGTGACTTACCATTAATGGTGAAACTAACATCGATGCAACAAGTATAACAGAACTATTTTCTAATAAACCAAGCATCGCTAATATACTGAAAATATGAGGAATATATATGATATTCTTTTTTTTGTTAAACTTCGTCATATTTACCTTGCTAATGTGATTAGTACGACAAAATCAAATGTTAATGACGATTGATTTCTGATCGCTTGAACAACCTAAAATGTTAATTAAACAAAAAATTGGGTCACTTTAAAGAATGTTTTACGTACTTGAAACACCATTAAACGTGACCGAATACTTTGCATAAAATCTTCACGAACCGATTTTCGACGAGTAGACAAACTATAAACATGCTAAGGTAATTTGCTTATTAATAAAAACAATCTTTATTTTCACACTGAACGTAGGGAAAAAATTTACCGCTCGACTTTTGTAAAATTATTTTGTTGTTGACCATGATTGAAATTTTGATTTCGTCGGCGATAACGATGATCAATTGGAACTGGTTTCAGATAGTTTGATGACACGTGTGAACGATAACCAAGTGCACATGTTACTGGTAATACGCTGAAATAAAATACAGCAATCGGAATCATTCTAACGCTATTGAAATTGAAGAAGTCAAAACAATTATCATAAGCAAGCAAATAATGACTCTATACTAGTTTAAACAAGAAAAAACAAACATACGCTACACGTGTGCCAGTTCTAATTCCAATATCAATTGCAGATAATTGATGAAGTAATTCTTCACAAAATGAGCTAAATTCACACACAAAAGTAACCTAGAAGAAGAAAACCAACACTGTAGTATCATTTTAGTAACAAAAGCACATCATATTCAGATACCTCTAATTGAGACAAAAAATACAAAAAAAAATATATGGCTCTGGTACTCGACTGCTACATACTTCATAATATTTTTGATCGTTTGACAATAACCATAGCGACTTTTCTACTAGACCTGAAAAAAAACTTGAAAAATTGATTAACCAGTTATGTTTTAAAATGATACGTAGTCTATACCATATTTTTCCAGTATAGAATGTTTAACAATCTAAAATATTGAAATGTATGTCACAAAATCCATATTTAATTTATATTGATGGTTACTCCTTACTTTGCATATGGATTTTTTCGGTTCGGTAATAATTCGTGGTATTGGACGCTGTGATTTGGGTGTTGTAGCATCATCATTCCGAAGTCTTTTTGTAGTCTAAAACAGCAGTTAAATGTTCTATTCTTTGAGTATACAGATTCGCAACTTACCTCTTTAGTTTCAACGATATTTTCATTTTCTTCTAAATTCCAATCGTTTGGAATGATGATTATGAATAAATAATTTTCAGACATTTTAGTATCAACATTCAAACGCAGACAATCAATCACGGTTAAACTAAATATAATCTAAAAAAATCTTTTTTTACAAAATATGACCGTTTTATAATTTTTGCTGTTTCCAGATATGTTTACCTGATTTTTAATGGCACTAGTGGAACGAGCATGAAAAACCGAATACAACGAATATATTTTTTAGTCTTAGAATTTTAAAACTATGATGGTTCTCCACATATGGTTTTTGTGAAACTTTCCCATACCGAGTTTAAAAGTACTCAAAAATCGGTGAGAGCGTGAAGCAAATTCTTTTCTCATCTCTAATGTTGAAGAGCAGATTTATCACGGGCAAAAAAAAGCACACTTAAATCATAGTTATGGATTTTGAAAGTGTATCTGAATTCACATAGGTCTCCAAAATTCTAGGAATTTATAGAGACTTTTATGATTGTACGCGAGGCTTACGCAAACTACTAGACACTTATGGGAACTTTTGCACACTTTGAAGAGTTTAATAAACTTTTAAACTCCAGTTAAGTCGTTGTAAGTCTATTAAAATGCATAAAAGTCGAAAGTATGCCTTTTCCCCTTGAGATTTATCCAAAATGAGAGGCTATGAAGCTCTTTAACACTTAAAATAAATGAGTTAACCACGATTACAAATTAGAAGTCAGTTTGTACCACAAAAGTATCGTTAAAATATAGCACTGGGGTTTTTCTTTTCAAGCTTGTAACCGTGGTTAACTCATTTATTTTAAATGCTAAAGAATTCTGCAACCTCAAGGAGAAAAAAAATTCGCTTCACCGCTTTTCACTCTCAGAAGATTCCACAGAAAACTAACTTGGAAAACCATCAAAGTTTCACGATTCTAAGACTAAAAATATATTCATTGTACTCAGTTTTTCATGCTCTTTTCACTGATGTCATTAAAAATCAGTTACACATATCTAGAAACACCAAAAACTACAACGATTCTATGGTTTCTCGCCGTGTTATATTTTATAAAAGCTTCTTTTTTGAAGAATAAAAAACTAAAAATTAAAATATTTTTCAATAGAATGTTCAGATAGAATTCGAATAGATCGAGGTCAATGTTGTTTTGTTCATCATTCCTCTTAAGAAAAAACCTGATGCTATTGTGCAGGATCAAATCGTTCTTATATTGTTTTACAGCACTGTAATAATGTACACTCTTTTTACAGTAAGCATCAAGTATGAAACTAAAAGTTGATTTTATCAAGTTTATTACTATTACCTTGAACACTACAAGATTTTTAGTGACGCGTTTTCATACTATAATACAGATGGTACCTCGTCAGCATCTACTTTCTTTTCATCTTTCTTATAGAAACAGAGACGTATGATAAAAGAATAGAACCATCACTCAATGTTAGGAATAAAAGTTCTTCGAGCCAATAGACGCATGATAAAAACACAAAAAAATCTTTGTTTATATATATATATATATATATATTTACACGTTTTAGCTAACCGGTGTGAAACGTGTTTACATTGAAAATTTATCTCAGTATCAAGAGAATGAACCAAATAGAAAAGTAAAATGAAAGCTAAAAATGTGAATTTCGACTGATTTGTACTTTTTTCGACTGATTATTGTTCAAAGATAGAAAATTTTATATTCTTCACACGAGACAAAATAAACAAAAGGTTTGTAATCGACATCTATGACAAACGTGTACGTCTAGAGAGTATGAGTGATAAACTAATTCCATTTGGACCGAAACTTCTTCATAGGGATATTTGTTCCATATATGATATGATACATTGTGACAAAACATACCATTATAGACGACACATTTTTTTTCAATTAATTCGACACTAAGTTTTAGGGTACGTAATTCAATTTAATTCAGTTTAGAATGCACATTATGGAGCACATGAATGCACCGCCCTTCGAGAAGGCATATTAGCGTACCCTGCGATATATCAGAACGTGTGACTGATTGATTCATCACAAGAAAATGATGTTCATACAGATAATATGTTTCCAGTTTATTTGATTAATTCGGAAAGTATAAACATGTTGATTTTTATTGTTTCGTTTTCAGTGGATCTGATGCACATGCTAAGTTTCAGAATAATTTGACGCTTTACAGCGCTCTCATTAAGGGGTTGTACGACTCCTACGCCGCCCTCCTCCCTCCCACGTCTTAGCATTCAAACATCTTTCTTGCAAAGAGTTTGAAATTGAGTCTCCATAAATTTTGAAAAAAAGTTCTAATTCCTATTGAAATTCTACGTTTATCATATGCATGTATCGTCACGTGACAAGAAGATAAATAAAAAGATAGATGAAGTATTCGATATTTCGTGTAACAAGACATATTTCGATGAGTGATTGTTTTCAGGACATTTGTTCGGTACACATTCAAGAGCAAAAATTGATGTGTCGTCTAAAAAGACACAATATGTCTTTGTTCGAGGTATGATGTAATCGTGTCACATTTTAGGACGCATGGAATATATTGTCTGACAAGATATTTTTAGAAATGTACAGGTACATGGTGCATTTGTAGAAAGATATGTGAAAGATGTGTCGTTCTATAGTGTACAAAACATTTTTGAAATGGTTGAGACCAATCCAGCACATGCAATGTATGCTTTTCTTCATATTAGACAAACATATATTTTTCAAAAGTTGGCATATAATACATAATCGTTTTTTTTTTTGAGTCACATCAAACCGGATCGAGTTCAGTTCATCTTTTGGCACTCTGACACATATATGACTTATACCGCACGAGAAAGACGCGTAAACATGTATAAATTGAATTTGGCTAAACTGTTTTCGGCGATGAAACCAATGTAAGGATCTGCATTCTATGAGATTTTGGATATAATTCATTCTTCTCTTCATTTTTGACTTTCAAATACTCTTTCATAGCTCGTAAAGCTTTTCACATTTCGATCTCAAAACTATCTTGCAGACTAGCTTTTGTCAGTCAGCATGACGCACTTTCAATAACTCAAAATAGTTTTAAGGGAAAAAATATTTTCATAAAACTATACTTGGATATTTCTGAGAGTCTCTGGTTTTGGCAAGATCAACAAAGCTGTCCGTAGTTTGATTCTTATTTTTGTAAAGAGTGAAATTTCTTGATAGACTCGTTTGAACCATAAAGGCATTCAATATAATCGGCTTGATATTACCAGGAGCCATTTCTAAAGTCTGGTGATCGATAATTATTATTTCCAAAAGACTTGTCAAGAGTTAGGCTTTCCTCTACAAAATGAAACTCAAATTTAAATCGAATTTACCTACCATGACCTTTTTAGGATCAGAACATATAATTTATCAAGCAAGAAAATAATAGAACGTTCTGTTTTTCACCATTTAAATGTCACCATTACTCACAAATTTGCAACATTTCAGTTACGACTGCAGAAAAACAATTATTGCTCACACTTTTTTAATTTTTGTAAATAGAAAATTAAATCGTTTCAAAATAAAACGAAAAATTTGTTATACACATACGCATACACACAAACAAACGGCAGAAGAAAAATTTTATCTCATAAGAGAAAAAAAAGTCACAAGCAAGCAAAACATGCTTTAAATATTCTGAATCGGAATCAAAAAGTAAAAATATGAACAGTTTACATGAAAATAAAGAAAAAGAAATTAATAAACAATCAGATATAACACTGGACGAAAGTAATCCACTACCTTGTACCTCCGGAACTATAGTAACTGTTAATCTAAAATTATGTGGGAATATAGTTTGAGTAATGTGCAAAGTCTGACATGATCACTTTAGTCGTTCATCACTATGTAGCGATGACTATTAGAGATTCATGGTATAAAATTCATGTCTTAGCTTCTGCTAGGTAAAAAATTGAAAGTGCGTCACGATTGTTAATCACTTTTGGAGCTTTTTCGAAAAGTACCCAGAACTACTTACTATACTAAACATAGATATCTTTAGTCCAAAAATCCAGACTCCGATAATTGTGCGATATACTGCACATTTTGGTACTTTTCAAGTTTGTTATAGGAGAGATATTTCATTAGCGTTCAATCCAGATCCTAATTCGCCCAATACTTAATGCTCAATAATAGTCTTAGGTCAGACAGTGTTTTGTAAAAATATCAATAGATTTTGACCGTCTTTTGGGTACTTTTCGAAAAAGCTCCAAAAGTGATTGACAATCGTGACGCACTTTCAATTTTTTACCTAGCAGAAGCTAAGACATGAATTTTATACCATGAATCTCTAATAGTCATCGCTACATAGTGATGAACGACTAAAGTGATCATGTCAGACTTTGCACATTACTCAAACTATATTCCCACATAATTTCAGATTAATAGTTATTATAATTCTGGAGGTATAAGGTAGTGGGTTACGTTTGCTCACTACTATATTTTTAGAAAAAAGAGAGCGAACTAGAGACACAAGCTCACGATATTCATACACAAACACAGCATTAATTCAAATTATAATATAGTTCACACTGTGCCAGTGTAACGAAAAAACACAGCCCGTATTAGTTTCATTTCTTCAGATCCGTCCATTTACGATGATAATTCATTTTTTTTCTTTGCTACTAGAAATAAATGACAATTAGATACTAAATAAGGCAAATGCTTTTACGAGTTTATGATTCCTTATAATACGGCTCTTCTCTTTGCTTTCTTCACACATATTAAATATTTTCTACTCGACATATTATAATATACCTACTATTTTTCTCTTCTATCGCGTGATGATGACGCTCTCAGATTTCGCTCATGACGATCTTCACGATAATCCTAAAATAATAAAAACACATTTCTATTTACTTTTTGATTTTTGTCACTCAGCATACTTTTTTCGATGGGCTGCCTTTCTTTCCACTATCATTTTCTTTTAAAAATGACGATTTTTGTTGCTCTGTTAATGTGTGACCTCGTTCATTTTCTGTTGGTGCAGTTGTTTTAATTCGTTTCGGGTGTGAAGATGAGGTTGCTAATTGAGGTAGAGAATCGTTGTCATCGTTCGCACTGTTGCTATTGGAGATGATAGCATCTGTTGTATTATTCAATCGTCTCAAATTTAACGAAGGATTCTTGTCGTGACTCTGAGAACGAATACGTTTTTTCACTTCAGGTGAAGTAAAGTCCTAAAGATAGGATATTGAAAACATAGAATACTATAAGGTAATTAGAATAAAAGCACTTACACTTTTTCTATCTCGATGACGCTCAACTCGTCCACTAGTCGTTTCACCATTTCCTCTTGTCACAATACGATCACTACCCTAAAATCAAAACAATTCGATCTTGTAATCAATTTCGAAGCATGTAGTTAAGAGAATATTTCAGAGTTGACATTCGAGATGACCAGGATTCTTCTAGAAATTCTCTTCCGTTCTTCGAAATCTACAAAATTTTTCCTCTATCTAGGGTAAGCTTATCCTTTAGAGAATGTTTCTAACACTTGAGCAAACAGATGAAATATTGCAACATTTCTCCTTTCGCACGAAGAATACAATAATTGAAAAATCAGCTATCCAAGATACTTAGAGAAATAAAATAACATACTTTCGAAGAACCGGCGCGTCGTTTTTTGTCTGGTTGGACTAAAAAATAATATGAACAGCTTATTCGTATTCTATTATATTGGAGAAAAAAAGCGAAAATAATGATATTACCTGGTTCGGGTGATAAACCACGACTAGCTTTTATACTAGATGAATCAATAGTATTCGACGAAGATGAGAATTTCGAACCATTTATGAGATCCGATCTTAACAAGACAAGAATAAATAGAAAGAAATCAGCAAAAAAGGCACTGTTGCAGATATTTACCTTTTAGCCGCATCATCGTCTGTCGTCACATGTCTTGGCGATGAACGTCGACTAGAAGGCAATTCAACTGAACGTGTCGAGGAGGAAGGAAGAGATGATGTTCGTTCTGTTAAAGTTTTTGGTGACGTAGTATTGTTGTCTGAATCGGTTCGACGTTCTTTGTCTTTGTGTGAGAGTGAATCAATCGCCGGTGCCTGTTGTCGTCTGTAAAACAAATCACACAAGAGAATTTTGTGAATAGGAAAGATATCGATCAAAATGGTTATGACTAAGAGTACTCAAGATGACAAAAAATGATTCTTTTGTGTACAATGGCAAGTTCGGGGTTCACAGATATAACAAGAAACACTACATTTTCGCTACATTTTTTCCACTATTCTGTTTCTAATTGAAACTTACCGACTATTTGAACTACCAGTTTGTTCCTTTGGTTCTTTTTTGATAGTGAGTGTTGTTGTGGTGTTACTTTGTCGACTATCTTTTTTCTCTGTGTCTAATCGATGAGATTGATGATGAGATGATGATGAATGCTCTGAGTTGTTATTTGTTTTTTCTCCACTACTGGTCAGTTTAATCATACGAGTTGACTGCTGTTTTGGATCGATATTTTCTGATTTTACTTTTACTTGAAGATCGGTCGATGATGATTTCAGTTGTAATGGGCCACCAGGATTCGAGGGCGGTGTTGTAGATGTTGTTGGAACAGATGGACCATGCAGTGTCCGATCTAATTTTACCTTGGCTGATTGTGTTGATAATGAGATTTCTGTAGCTTCATTTTGTATGGTTAGTTTCGCTGAACGGTCTATTGAAAGAAATATCACCTAGAGAATTATTGTTCTTGTTAATGGAAAGGAGCGTACCATGAGCATCTGTAACAGCTGCTATTGTGCTGGTATCACTCGGCTTTTTTGATGAGGCTGGTGTTGAGGTCAATGCAACTGAGGATGTTTTTGCTGTAATTTGAGCTGGAGCAGGTGACGCTGATTTCTGTTTATATCCCGTTGCAGATGACGGGGGTGTTTGAGGAGGAATTGAGGTACTCGGTAAAGAGGATGACTGCTGTTTATCGGTGGTAACGGACGATGATGGCTTTGTCGTTGAATTAGCTTGAAAAAAAAAGACAAAATTTATAATAAAAAAGCGTTTCTTTGATATGAAACAGGAAAATCACACTCAACTGCTATTTATTAACCCTTCTTGAACTTTGTATTACATCACCATATTGGTAGAAGAACACAACTAAACGCTCCAGTCTATCTGTCTGTTTTCTACGTACTATCCTGGTGCTAGATACTGAAGACGACTCGATTTTTTTCGTACCTGTCATAACCCCATTGGTTATTGTTGGTGTTGTTGAACGTGATTGTTGACCTATTGCTACTGTAGCTGTCACAGTTGCTGCTGTAGAAGCAGTTATCGTTGAACCAGTAGCGGTTGCATTACTATTAGCAGACGAAGCGATTTTATTCGTACTAGTTGATGATGTTTGAATTGGCGCCATTTTTTCTGGTACCACATGGAATTGATTTTCTTCACACATATCTTGATACTTATGTGATAATCGTCCATTATAACATTTGGCTAATGCAAATAAATCTGGACGTTTATCTTTCTCGGCATTGCATATATTTTTAATACGCCTTTCTAATGCTGTGTAAAATGTAGTTATTCGCGGATAAATGGGTAATAACACTGTTAATACTTGTAAAACATTACGAATTTGAATGTAATCAGTAGAATCCAAACAGACGATGAAACTTTTTGCTAGTTTATAATGCCATTTATGACAAACATGACGATAATTTTCATAATCTAATTGTTCAGGTAACTGTTGTGAAGCTGACAATGAAGTTGTTGAACCTATGGTTTTATTTAACGATGGTGCTGTCACTGAATTTCGAAATACTGTTAAAAAACCGGGATGACTACTACATTCCTATAGCAAGAAGAAAATATTAAATAAGTTTATACAGAGTGGAGAAAACAAATTAGCAAAAATAAATACGTGTCTTAAATAGTAGAAGTTAAACCTTCTTTTAATTAATAATTTTCTTACTTTTTCATATTTAACTTTGTCCGAATGCCAACTCATAACTGTCTCTAATAAACATAATAAAAATCTTCCGTAGCGTATTGCTTCATTTTCACTACACGATGCCAATGAATAAGAAATATCAGAAAATATCTAAATAAAGAGAAATAAAATCAATCATCCATATAAAAATAAAGAATACAGTAACACTATGCTTACTCTATCATAACAAATAATTGTACTAAAATTCGGTGTTGCTAAATCGTGTATTATTCGAATGAATTGTGCACAATACAATGCATCTATTTCACTCAATAAACAACGAGGAAATATGCATAATTGAAGAAATTCGGTAATTGTTTCCGCTTTCGTTCTATTACCTAAAATAATTAAATAGTAGTAAACAGATTTTATAAAATTAAATAGTAGATATAGAATAAACGAAAATATCTTAAATACATCAAGTCGAAGTATCTAATTTTTAGATATTGTTCAATAAAAATTAGCTAAGAAAATAATCTAAGATTAATCTGACTTACGATTTTTAAACCAATCATCTTTTTCCACGTCTAATCTAGCTCGAACATGTTCAACATGTTCTTTTTGTTTGATTAACTCTTCAGCTAATTTATCAATAATACTGTTAATCTTATCTTTTTCTTTACGTTTTTTAGCTTGTGTCTAGAAAAGACGAAATAGACAACTTATAGATAATAATAATAATAATCGTCAGTAAACTTACCAATTCTTTTCTGTCATCATTTTGAACCATTTCTTGTTCAAGTGCTTGAATACGTCGTTTATACGATTGTTCTGGTACATACAAATCAGACATTGACAACGACCAAAATGTCATATAAAATTGAGGACTAGAAACATAAGAATTTAGAATAAAAAACAACGTAAAAAATAGCAACACATACGTCATTTCCTCCCATGTACGTTTTGGATGTAACGATTTAACCATATCGAGTACAGGTGACATAACAAAGTTCACAGATTCAATATACTTTTGAGTCTAAAACAAATAAATCAACTGAAGAACATATTCCTTTTTTAAATTTTGACAGAATCAAGCAGATAATATTTGTGGAATTGTCTTGTTTCGTAATATTCAACATAGTAATAACAAAACGTTAATTTTTGACTGAAACAGTATGATCTGATATCATTCTGTAAAGGGATGAAAAATAAATAAAAAAATAAAACGATAAATTTAATCCAGAAATGAATCGAAACGCTTAGTGAACGCTCTTAAAATGACGGTATCGATTTGAATGAATATCCAGGACTTTTCTTCGTTATTACAAAGGAGAAAATAAAAAAGTGACTACTTTCCATTGTTGTGTTCCAGTGATGGCAGTGATGACAGCGAACTATGCTATTCTTCGAGTCGAGTCCGGATCATTTTAGCACACACGTGTAATGAAACGTAGATGAGCTGAGACAAAGTGAGAGAAGAACGAAGAGAACAGGACGCTTATGTGCGGCATATGCAGACATACTTCTGTGCTCATATGATTGGTTGACTATATGGAGAAAAACATTCTGTAAGGAACGAATTTTCTAATCTAATGAGTCATAGTCAAACTATGATGAAAGTGATATATAACAATAAGTCTCACATCACTATCAAGCTCTTTGGAGATCATAAAATGAATTGATACAAACAGTTATGAATTCTAGAGATAAATAGTAAAAATCTTTAATATTGAGGCAATTAAACTAACAATTTTACACATTTTTTTGCTGTCGAAGCTTCTCGCTTCATTATCAGGAAATCCTGAGAAGCTTCGAAAGCTTGCAAAAAAATGTTTAAAATTGTTAGTTTAATTGTCTCAATATTAAAGTTTTGTAAAAAAAAAAACCACTATTATACAAGAATAATCTAGTAAAAATCTTGTAGAAAATATTCCTCAGTTACTAACCAAAAATGTTTTTTCTTGTGATTTTGTCATAGCTTTCGACGTAATATTATTTTGTTTTAATTCATCAAATTTAGCCTGAAAACAAAAAAGTAGATTATGTGTAAACTATGTAAGTTGTTTTGCTTACAAACTACATACCTGAACATTTAAATTAAATAATGGTCTCGAAATATGAAATGCCGCATCGACTTGCAAATGAAATCCAAGCACTAAATCTTTGATTGATGGAAAGGTTGTCAAGAAATTTTCACTAGTTAACACATTTGATAAAAATGTATAAAATTGAACCATTGTATCTTGACACTAAAGTAGAACGAACTTTGAAATGAGTATAGACAAAATTGAAATAAATTTCATTTAAAAGTACGTTGTTTTTCGATTTCGTTCTCTGTACCATAATTCATGTTGACGTACCTGATCGTATAAATTTCCAATTAATTTCAAATGTTCATGCCTTTGTGCTCCAAATTTGAATACGATACAATTTCGTTGTTGAGCAATGATGATTGATAATGGTAAATAAATGGAATTTTCCAAAAGAGCTTCTTTTAGTCGAATCGATGGTTTTTTAACATTTCTTGCAGCTGTAAAATTTCCCGCTTCGTTTCTCAATAGTTCTCCACCAGCCGCTGCATCCAACTGATGTGCGGTGACAGCTGCCGATATTTCCACTCCACTCATTTTTGTTATGATTTCACGTAATAAAAATAAATCATACGATTTTTCCAAACATAATTGGTCATAAATATAATACAAAATAGATGTAAAATCAATTGGATATTTTTTCAAAGTATTCGCCAATAATGTACAGATATTTTGAAACCATTGAGACGGTGTGGCATTATCACGACTCATTTTACCATCAAGATTATTTGAGGCGAGTGGAAGCGTTGATGAAGAGGCTGGTATCGTGGTTAATGCACGTAATATCATATAACAAACAACATCGTAGGCTAATGGAGATAGATATTTTAACGCATCAATAATAACATTGATGAAATTATCGTATCGTTGAATTTGATCGATTATCTAAAAAAGAAAATACAGTTGAACAGACACCCTCATAGTTATTATTGTCATAAATTTTTTCCCAGAATAGAAGACTAGTTTGGAATGAAATTTTTTCAGAATCGTCCTATAGAGAGAGATACGATGATTTGTTCGAAAAAAATGTTTGAAGTGAGAAACTATAATACTAGAGTATGACCTTCAATTCTAGGTGGAAGTTTTTATAACAGATTTTGTTGTACGCTACATATAAAGTAGAAAAATGATTTGAACTTACACAAGATAATATAATAGTTGGATTACAATGCGTAATTTTTGCTATTTGTCGACTAAAGGTTTTGACATTGTCTTTTGTGATACGTCTAAAAGAAAGCACAATAAATTAATACCTATGGGAAGGCAACAATCACTATAGCTGTCAAAAACCGAATATAAAATTGACTGTTTATCTGAGTTCACATTTGTGGGGAACAGAAACTCATTAAAGCCGAACCGTCAAGAACGAAATGTGTACTCTATCTGTTAATATAGTTTACCTTTTATCTTTTTTTCTCAAAAAAATTCGATAAAAGATGCCATCAGCTTCTACGACATTATTTGGATGATTTTCGAAAGCCATCAAGCATTTTTTTGTTTTTGATACTTCACTGTACAGTTAATTGTATTTCTTCCTTACCTTAGTATTGCTTTTGATTTTTCTAATACTTCATTTTTAACTTGTACTAAATGTATTGATAGTTTATATGTATCTTCTTGCCATTTTGCATATAATTTATATCGCACATCAAACGGAAATAATTTCAATAAATTCCATAATTCAATGGCCATACATCCATTCATATCCATTAACGATAATGATGGTAATAATAATTCATCGATAATGAGTAGTAAGTTTTCATACAGTTCATCAGAATCTCCACTACTACTGTCAAGTTTCGATAGATCATCATACTTTGTTTTCATGATTGTTGTGCATATACGAATTAATTTTATGTATACTAGACGATCTTGACAATACGGACCCAAATGAAGTAATAGTGGTAGTATCTGAATACGAAATTCATCAAATGTGGATAATTGAGTCAATTGAGAATTGGACATCGTATATACAACATTTAACGGATATGATATTTTGTAATTGAGAAATTTCTGATGTAATTCAGCATGACTGAAACAAAAATAAAACGTGGTAAAATACAAATGAATCGCTGCTAATAACCCGGAATTTACGCTTTATCAGAAAAGATTGAAAGTATGTATCGTGCTTGATTTGTCGAGATGTCACTGTGATGACTCTTTTGAATAACTTCAGATTTATCTTATAACACTAACTGACAAAGAAGATGAAAACCTCTGACATAGTGATTCAGTACATACCTTTTATACAATGGATCAATTATATAATCAATAATCTTACAAAGAGTTGAATATATTTCTTTATAAGATGTACAAGCACATCGTGGGAATAAATCAAATAAAATTTTGGCACTTTTCAAATCACCAACGGCCAATAATGAACGCAATAAGTTTAATACTTGATCGTTTGGTTTCTAAACAGCAATATTAAATAAATATATTAAAATCGATATCTAGTACTACACACATAAAACAAGACATACCAATGAGTTTTCTTTCGACTTTGTATTTGAATTGTTGCTGCTATTATCAGTTGTTATTGTCCCTAACGAAACTGTTGTCTTTTTAGAAGTACGAGCTTGTTCTAATTCTTTATTATATATATCACTTATTTCGCTAATCGACGAATTCAACTAAATAAAATGGAATAGAAAAGTTAGTACGAGATGTAATAACCACCGTGAAATACTCACATGTGGCAACAATTGATCCAAATTAGCTAGATTGTTAGATATAAGCATGGCGGCTAATAGATATAACGAATCGGGGGTTTCATCTTGATTCTAGAAGAAGAAGAAAAATACCAAATCTCAAAGAAAATGTTTCTCACTCTCCCAATAGACATACTTTATATGTTTGAAATTTAAACCCAAGTAATTGACATATAGTTTTTTGATCATAATGGAGTAATTTTAATAATTCTATGAATATTTGTGAATGTTTTAATTGACATTCAAATGATTCTAACACTAAATCCAATATACGATTGGGATCTATATCAAAATAGCCGATCAACGCCATAATTCTCTCATAGAGAATATCGGCTGTTGTCAACGATAAAGTAAAATCTTGATTTAGTTCTGTTAACGCTTTAGAAAAACCTTCACTTTCTTCACGTAATAAATTGAACTTTTGTTGTTTATAACTATGTACACAGAAGAGAAAATGAATATAGTATACACATACGTAGAAGATTATACAAACATACAATAAACGTGTTTTAATTCGAACATATTTTTGACTAAAGTTTTCACGATTAACAATCAAATCGAGTGATTCTAATGCTTCAATTTCTAAACGTTCCATTAATAATGATGTTGACACAATGTGCTAGAGAAGAAAGAAGACTATATTCGTACTATAATTCTAAAAAAGATCTCTACTATAAGAAAATAAACAGTTATAGCTCTAGATAAACAGAAAGAAAAAAGACTCCTCTTGAACAAAATAAAAGCTTAGAGAATGTGGTACAACTTACTTCCGAATTGTTGATTAACTGAAAAAACTTTTGTTTGTATATGTCTGTTGTTGTTTCGTCTGCTGGAGAAATTTCAATATCTACAGTAACAACAAGAATATAAATTTAAAATTATAGTAAAGGTGACGAAATGGGTCATTACCAAGTGTAGCAAAAACATCGGCTAATATTTGTCCAAATGCATCGTTTGATAATGTTTCCTGAAAAAGAAATAAGATTGCACATTGGATATATGGAGAAAAACTACATTACCTGTAGTTCAGTAAATGCTTTGACGGTTGTTTCCACTGTGAAATTTCCATTCAAACAAGATTTACATAGACTAATTAGCAACTCTTTCGTTGCTTAACATAAAAAGTAGACAGACATATAGACTAATGAGAACACAGCTCTTAAATAGAAAAGTCAACTAACCTAATTCAGCTTCAAGTTTATCATTCTGTTCGTTTAATAGTAGATTGTATAAATGATCACTAAAACAAATAAAAATAGCATATTGTTTTTGACTCGCGAATTAGATCAGTGATAAAAACTCTAATAACTTCTTTTTTATATGATTTATCGTTCTTTCTGAGATGATCTTAAGCAAGTACTTTACTAGTTTTTCATCGAAGAAAAAACATACATCAAACTGATTTTCTCGAGAAGCTTTGTATCCAACAGGAACATTATTGAACAATCTAAACGTGTACATCTTTTATTTTTTTCCTACTGTGTTTTCCACAATGTTCTACTCTTTCTTCTCTTAACAGAAGACAGTTAAGCTTGTAGTTTCTTTGGACGATTAAAACTTTCATGATGCACTTAGTAAAATAAGAACATTGGTGCTGTTCTCTGCAACTACGAAAGGAAACCCAGCTCAACTTCATCCTAGGATCGGATCGGGAGAGGATTTACCTCTTTACAGAGCTGTCAAAATATAGATAGAAGTTTCAATTAACACTGTTCTTTGGCTTAAAAGTATCCTCTACTGAAATTTCAATTAAAATATCTATCTCAAAACAACTACATCCATAAATGCCATTAATTATTGTTATCGCTGTATACAAAAGAGATCTTCTTGTGTTGAATTGCTTCTTGTTATTGAGTCGGGTTCGGGCTGCATTTTTTAACGCATACACGTCTCTACACTGCTAATTCCGACCTTATATGTAAGGCAAATCCTTTACTCGCTGTTTCTAAGACAATTCTGTTAAGAGTCCTGCGATAAAAAAAAGTTGATTTGGAGATTTATGCATGATTGGATAGCCCAAAATGTTTACTTTCAGAATCTATATCACTTTCTGCTTCAGAGATAAATTTTCGTACTTTCGGAAGAAGTTTTTTTGACAACCTCGAAAACAAAATATTTGAATTCTACTTTTTTCACGATATTTATAGAATTAGACTATTTGCTAAACATGTAAATTTGTAGAGTAACCTTTTGTAGTGAAAATGGTGTGACCTTCTGTCAAAAAGCAGCAGGCACTTTCCTACAAGCCCGAAAGTACATCTACACAGTTTTTTCTCAAAATCGCTTTTCCGAACAGTAGATGTTGATTTCCCAGATTTCTCCTTTATTTTTAGTGTTGCAAAGCTAGAGTGAGTCTTAAAATGACAAGAAGGCTTATGGCTATGAGTAACGGAGCCGTGCATTTTTATTTTTGTTTCAGGGGAAAGGAAAAGTTCCAAAAAATTAGCATTTTTCGAACTTCTGAGATAAAATCTCTGTAAAAGGAACAAAAACAGACCTTTGAGAATTCCGCTTTGTTAAAACATAGTCGCAAGTCTTCTCGCCATTTTAAGACCAAACCAAGTCTTATGGCACTCAAAATAGAGGAGAAATCTAGGAAATGACAATATCTACTTTTTTACCACTAAATTTGAGATACCTCTGGGAAAACTCAAGGTTTCAAGCTGAAACATTTACTCTAATCTAATCTAGACTGTATGAAAATTTCGTCATGATCCCGCATTTTGTGTCGAAAATAGAGTTCTGACAGGATAGTCCTTAAGTAATTCATCCATTACGATGCAGATTAAAACCGTTTAACGGCTAACATAAACTCCTTTTTTACAGAAAAAAAGTCAACCAAATCCGGAAAATAAATTACATGAGACGAAACTAGTTACAAACAGCGACATGTACACTCATTCATTCGCACTCTTTATAGATGATCCCGCATGTTGAAAATATAAAGATGATACACACAACGACAACTAATGACTAAATTTTCCCATAATAAATATAAACGAATACGTTGGTTTTAACCATGTAAAAATTCTATTCAAAATGTTATAAATCTCACTCATATGTAATTTCATTTTTAATGTTGAATGTTCATTGAAACGCTGTTGTAATTGCAGACGATGTAGTTCAACCAGAATCAGTAATGAAATATGTTTTACTTTTTCAATTTGAAAGAAAATTTTTTGAATGATTATGCCATAATGTCTGCTGTGGAAATGTGTTCAGACAAAAGCGTAGTGGATTAACTCTCTTATTCTTAACATGATAACATCATTTTATTGTGGTTCGTTTGAATTTTTTTCCTCTTCAATAACACCTTAGTTTCGCTGAATTTTTCATAATTTTTCATGTGGCAGATTTGGTTTTAGTATGTACGTGTGTGTGTCTCGGTTGGATAACCACAACTTAGAGTAGTAGCAGCATTCTATACGGATGTGGCGTGTTTTATTTATGTTGGATAAATGAAAGATATTTTTACAATAAGATTCACTTACAATTGTGCTTTTCCATCATTAGACCAATTTGAGATAGCTAAACGAATCGCACCAGATATATCATTGAATCTTACGGTTGGATATGACATAATAGCAGTTGATTGCATCTTTTCACGAACTACGAATAAAATGATTAAACAGAGATCTTTTGATCATTTACTAATATTTAAAGAAATCAAACATGAAACTCTTTCATGTACAATTGAAATTGCGTACCGCCTGAGATAAGCTAGGAGTAAAAGTTGCAGGTAGCAAAACAGCTGTTTTCTTGTCGTCCATTATTAACTCCCTCGTCTCTTTGGATTGTAATAGAAAATTAAAAAGAGAAGCAGAATTTTAAATGTTTTAATGAATCTAGACAATATAGTGATTTTAAACGTATAATAAATCAAAAAGAGCTAATCGACGCTGACGATCCTCTTGACCAGCAGATGTCGCACGTGTGCGAAGCAATATTAAGCACTTCTCAATAAGTAACATGGTCAAGAAAAACTTTGCGAGAAAAATTCGGTGAGGGAAAATTCATACTTCTCTGTCTTCCATTATGAACTGACAAACTCGCTAGTAATTTACAAAAAGAATATGTAAAAAAAAATTAAATCTTTGTACCTTAACCGAAATCATATAACCATCTTTGTACGTTGAAAAACTTTGCCCACTTTTAAATTCTTTTATTTAATATATTTTGTTTTTTCAACTTGTCTGATAAGAAAGAAAGTCATATTTAATTTATGGCACAACTTTCAGTTGTGTGAGATTCTTTTTTCAGTCTATTATATTACAAATTATTATAAAGAGGTATTGGGAACGCTGCTCTGAAATCAACACGTATTAACGAGAGAGATGCGAGACTTCACACCCACCCCCTTGTTCTAGATCAATATCTACTTATTATTGTTTATTAATCTTTTCTGTGTTTGGAGATATATATTATTGTCTTCAGTGTATTTTTCATATAAATTATTATTACATTTTTATTATTGTTATGCCATCCAAAAGCGATCAGTCATGGACATAAAAAAGCAACATCTTCAGCATTATCAAATCAAAGTTGTTCATGTAAAAAGAAAGTAAAGGGTAATGATAATGTAATGCAATGTGATAATTGTGATAAATTGTTTCATATTGGTTATATTAATATGCCCATTTCTTCGTACCAAGCTTATCAACAACTTGCCACAAATAAACAGTATTCAAATTGGTACTGCTTTGAGTGTTCAATAAATGAAAAATCATCGAATCGTACACCACGTCGTTGTTTACAATAATTATCTGAACGTTTAAATTTACTTGAACAAAATGTCGAATTAATTAATCACAAACTCGATGATATAACAGAAAATTTCGTTATTAAAAATTTACCACCAACAATGGATTATAGTGATAAACAGGTTGTATCAACGTTTATTCATGATAATCATCATATTCATAGACTTGATGAAGCAATTCTGTATGGTGATTTCAATCATAATGAAGTTATTCATAACTATAAACCCTTTTCATCATAAATATTAGTATCACTGTAATATTCAACGTTAAACCTTCCCAACAATTCAAAATCATGAGCAATTCGTTTGACCTAAAGTCGTAGATTCTTTTTTGGATTTCAGATTGTGTTAACCAGTGATAAATAAATCTCATTTGGCAGTTAACGACTCAACAGACAAAGCGGTCTTGTTCTCAATTATTTAAGTTTTTTTGCCATTTACAGATAATTCTCATGAATTCATTTATGTGTGGCATTAATTTGATAAATTCCCTCACTCATACTACACAGTTTTTACTGTCATTGTTCTTTTACTATGTGTTTTTTATAATTCTCTTAAACATATACTTAAAAAACAATTATATAAGTTTAATTCCTCTAGCAAAAATAACCGACGACTCAAATAGCTCACTTCACATAAAGGAAAAATGAATGTAAAAAAAGCGTTATTCGCTTCAACTTATTGATATCCTTTTCGTGAGCTGTGTGTTTTTGCATATGCCACACATAAAACGATAAATTACGCACAAACATTGTATATAACCATTGAAATCATCTTTTCAGATAATGTAGTCAGTTTTCGCTTCTCATCTTTACATACGCGCATATCCAAACCACTCTGAAATAACATGTTTTTTTTCTGCTTGTGCTCTGTTTAGCTATCAATCTCAAATATATTTTTTTGTAAAAATAATTTTTTCTAGTAATTCTAATACACAAAAGAAAGAATGAAAAAAAGTCAAATTTAAGAAAATAATACATCTAGCCTATTTATCTATACAATATGAGTACAATACATCACACCTCAATACAAGATTTATTTATTCAACTTGTTCTTGTTGTCCATCTTGCTTAACCTTTTTAGTTTTATCTTCCTCATCTCCATTATCCACTTGATCAATTGATCGTTTGCATTGTTCACCATTTGTTGTCGAGGTTTTATGACGAATATTTAATGTGATATCTTTTATTTGTTGGACAGGAGCTGGAGTAGCACTCGTAGGAATTGGTTGACCAGCAACTATATTTCGAGCTGCTTCAATTAGATGCTCTTCTCCAATTGATGATTTAACATCGTCTCGTTTAGATTCTATTGACGGCAGCAATTGTTTTAATTCTTCGACCTCTTCCGGTTTGGACACTGAATCACTTAATGCATAATGAATAAATTTAATTGCTTTATCAAAATATTCTACAGACTCAGGAAATTTTTCTACTGTTTCATAGATACAACCTAAATGAGAAGAACAAACGCCGTCTGACTTTTTAAGAATTGAGCCAACACCACAAGCGTTGAGTAAAAGACTGTTTTGCTTTTGATGAGGAATGATTTTGCAGGAAAGTTCACATGATAGTTCCCGGTGATGACCCGAAAAAGCAATCGTGATGCAAAGGAATTTCATCATGAAATAATATCGGAAAAATTGACCCCCAAATAATCAAGAACAGTACTCGTTCAGCATATGGAAGTATCTTGACTCTAACATCTGTTTACTATACCTAGTTTATAATAAGATTCAGCTAATAATCGATTCTTTTTTTCGGCCAGTTTTTCTTGTAAATCGATCGCTTCTTGTATATGTGCACCAGACGAATTATAATCTCCATTTTCACTACAAATTTCAGATAACATCATATGAATATCTGCCAAACGACATTTAACATAATCCGAGTGATTATTATCAGTTGCTGTTTTTTTATATATCATATGACAACATTCCAAGATTTCAAATGAACGTTGTAAATCTGTCATATTACTATCATCTGGAAAAGGTTCATCATCGTCTTCTTCTGTTGGATTATTCTTCGTTTTCATTTCAATTTTTTCTAGTTCACTCACTTCATTACCATTTTTATGTTCATGCCCATTATTCATTTCAGTTTTTTCATTTTCTTTTGTATTGACATTATCTGTTTTGCTATCAATTATTTTTTCTTCTTCACCAACAGCCTCTTCTTCTTCTTCATCACCCGATTGTTCATCATCTGAAGATTCTTCTTCGAAATGAAAAAATTAGTCCTTTTTTTTACTATGTTAGTAGAAAGGAAGAGAAAAGTAGTTTAGTACGACATTGTCCGAATACTATTACATAAAATCCAGTCCTACCAATTGAAACAGGGATATCAACAGGTCAGCGGTCTGCAAAGGTTTCTTTCTATGAAATGCATAGATGTAATCTCCAACATAAACAAAAAAAATCACAGCATAATTTGTGGCGATCTAATTCTTTCTTACATATTTCTAACTTGAATTTAAAATGTCTTACCTTTAGCGATACCATCACCGATAACTGCTTGTTCACCAAGTGCAAGAGCAAGTAATGCTTGGCCAAGATAAAAGTATGGTTCAGCTAATTCAATATGTGTATCGCTATTATAAACTTGAACTCTGAAGGTAAAAACAAAACCAACTTAATATTTAAAGCTTATATTCTAATAACGAATGGATCGAACGACAATACTCAGTCACGCTATAATTCTAAATACAACTTTCCGCTTTTCTTTTAACATTTCTCTTTACAAACTCGTTCAAATCCCTCATTTTGCAGAAAATTCATTTAGGAGACTGATGTTAATTTTAAAACCTCAGCCTTTCCTTTTAGTTTATTCTCTAGCGTCTTACTTACAAACGATCGCACGCTTTAGATAACTGATCACAAGCTAGTTGATAATTATGTAATAAAACGTCACGTTTTCCAGCTTTGAAGTAATTATTTGCTTTTTCATCTCTTAAAGAAATCAGCACAAACAACATAATTTATCGGTGCGAAACATAGATCTCACGTACTGGATTTCAAATATTTCAGCCATGATTGCTCACTGATAACAAGAAAAGATAATTAGATCTAAATAATCAAAAGAG
>CAJNOQ010002189.1:9008-25737 GCA_905250885.1 Didymodactylos carnosus | reverse complement strand
GAAAGACGACAAGAATGAAACCTTTGAAAATCTGGTATTTTTTTCCACTTTAATCTTTTTCAATAACTTCAGCTGTTATTGCCGTGAAAAAGGGTTGCAAAAGTGAGAACTCAGTTCTTTGACTCGGCCAATGATGGTTAAAGGTTCTTTATATAAAATTTTGTAGAGTAGATCAAGGGCTATCGTTCTATATCAAATACAAGTTGCATCCTCGTTTGCATATGGCGAAAAACGTACTTAAAACATCCGTGAGATCGCGTTTCATATCAATTTGTCTGTTGTAAAAATAATTTCTTCGTATTGAAATGATGTATAAGGATTGTTCATAGAGGATTTTATTCAGTCTTTCACCGACTATCTTGTCATACCAAGGTTTATGGGAAACGGATGCTGGATTTTTCAAGGATGTTACTTTTTCTAAGAACGACGTTCTCTGATGGAATCTCAAAACAACCAAGATTAAATACGTATTTTAAGCTTATTTTCCATAAGAACAACTGGGCAATGTGTGCAAATGTCTTTTCGACAAAAAGTCCAGTCAAAATAAGGCAAAAGAACGAGGGACCGTTTTCTGATCAAATACGCCTCCCTCCTTTCTTTTGTTCATATTTAGGTCTAGGAAGTATATCAAGAGCCCACATTTGAAGCATAAGTAGTCGAGGTCGAGTACTATCTATATGTAAAACTTCTGAACAATTTTTTTGTTTTTGTGGTTAATTTGCTGTTGATTCATAGCTAAGCATAAATAATGGAAAGAGATACGTAAGAAATTGATATAGCTTGGCTTGTATATACATCTAGGCTCTACTCTTACGCAAAAGCGTTTGATTGAACCAAAATCCGGTTTAAAACCCTGTTTTTTTAAGAAAAAGTTTTCCAGAAGCACTCTAGAAAACGTTTTGCGACTCCAGAATTATGTCTATTGCATTCTACGCGTTTTTTAACCTAAATAAAGATTTCAGAATAAAAATAGAATCAAAAGTTCGAGACTTAACGAAAAACGACCTTTCCGTTTCTAGCTATATGCAAAAAAATCGATTTTCTAGTATGGAATTAAAATTAAAAAAATGATACTCCGCGTTAGTCCTGCTCATGTGACGAATTTAGTGAGGTGTGAAACATGACTCCATAACTTACTCAGAAAAACTAGACAGGTTTATAATCGGAACATATGACGGTTTCTAAACCTTCAATGGATCGAAGTTTTTTCTGCCCACGTTGTATGTGTGTGAACGACCTCAAAAACACGTTTTCTTGTTCAGTTTTTTATGCTAACTAAGAAAAAACAACTTAGAAAATTTCAAAATATAACAGGAGTTTAAAAAGTCAATGTTATTGAAAAATTGCGAGTTTCTGGACCAAAGCCAATTTTTCGACATTTTCTCTCTACAGAAGCATGTGGGAAGGTTGAAACACACATTTTCAGATTTAACCAGCTCTATCCAACCATGTATAAATTATTCAGAAAAAGATAGTGTTGAATCTTTGACTTGCGTGCACCTTCTCTATGTGGTAAATATCGGCGACATATTGCGAGAAGTCGTCGACTTTGGTGATTTTTTAACATTTGAGACGACAAGTCGCGATATATCGGTGATTGTTGTTTCAATCCTTTTAATTCATAGGTACGAGGTTCAAATCTGCTTAAAGTAAACTGAAGTCGAAGTTCTTATTATGTATTGAGGAAGTGTCATGCAATTCGGATTATTAAAATCCTTTTTTTAACTCATCCGAAAACTATTCATCCAGAATCCAGCATGTCCGGATGAATCATTTGCCGGACATGTTGGAATACGGATGACTTATTTACGGATGAATTTTCCTCAATCAACTCCGGTAGCTTCTTAAAAAATCTCTCAAGTCAATTTGTCACTTGTAATAAAAAACAATGCAAGTCCGCATGTCATAGAGTATAATAGTAATTAATACTAGTGGTTTCATTATTAAAGTACATTTGGAGTTGGTCATTCATAAGGCATGTCCGCACACCCTAGAGTATTATTCTGTCATGTCTGTAGACTGCTATAGTTATTTGAAACTGGAATTTAGTGCAACTTCGAGTGTATTACAATAAAATTTAACGGTGTTGTATTTGTAAGTGTGCTTAACGAACTATTGTTTTCATGAAAAAATATCATCAAAGTAGTAACTACTTTCTTCCATTATTACTAGTTCAGATGAACTTATTCTTTTCTTTCTATGTATAGTTTTGAATTCTACGTTTTTGCTGTGCACTATTGTGTGTGTTGACCATAGTGAAATAGTGTTCTTTTGCTATTTTTACATTATAAGACAGTTCGAGTGAGCTGTGGGTGTTTCATATAAAATATAATAGAGATTTAGAAAAAGATTCACTTTATTCCTTTTTAAAACTACTGAAAGAGCTGAGAATAGTTTACTTTGGACTTTCTGACTTTCGTCATATTTACAGTACTACGTTTTTGAACTAAAAAAGTAGAAGATAAAATAATATCACTAAATATTATTAGAAATATGAGTTATTTTTCCTATAGTAGACCTATCCCATTAAGTCATACTGAACTTACTTGTCGTACGATCTAAGACTAATATACAACTGATTAACAATCGGACTTCCATTGCTTTTTATTGCAAGTGAAAAACTCATACAGAATAGTTTTTATCGGAGTTGATAGAGGGAAATTCATCCGGAAATTTTACGGACTTTTAAATTCAGGTGAAATTACATCCGAATGGAGTTGCACGTGCGAGTAGGATTTCCGGATAAAAAGTCTTCCCGGATTTCATGACACTCCCGTTATATATTTGATTCACTGTACAACAAAACAGTGAATGAATGGAAGGCCGGTTAGTCGTCGAGTCGAACTTTTTAAAAAAATCAGAGTGAACGAAACATCGTCGACCTCTTGCGACCAATTGCCGACTTTTAAGAAAACTTCGAAATGCTGTCGACTGTAAAGCGTGTCGCGACATGTCGTCAAAATTAAAGCAACTTCCTTCATATGGGGAACTTTTGTCTTACAATCCAAACAAAATAATTATGAATTCTTTAAATATTCGAGTGAATCGCTGTACTAAGCAATATAATTAAATAAACGCCATTAATGTTGTTAGTATGACACTGCAATTATCGATGACAATCGATTCTAGGTACTAAATGTTTTGTACAAATTTACGACAACAATAACGGACAGTAACATCATTTATAGTATTTCTATCCACTTACTAAAACTTACCGTTATTCATCATAATTCATTTTTTATACTTTTTGACTATCTGACAGTTTTTCTTTTTTTCCAATTAATCGCAGATTTTATGTTAGAAATATTATTATTTTTCTTTTAACACAGTAACAGCTGTTTTTACATGCATTATTCTCTTTTTCTCATCCTATTCACAGTAGTACTATACTGTAAATGGTGAGCAATATGATAATGAAAAAACATATGTGATATGCGTATTCAAGGATACAAAAAAATCAGACCCTAATTCGTTTCATAACGTTTCGATTTAAAAGGAAAATAGAATGGTTACTTGCTACTTTGTTTTTGTTCTATTTATTCGTTATCTACTAGCATTACATAATGACAATCAAACGTATTTTATTGAAACAATCGTATGCAATTCACTAAATAATAGTCATTACAGCACCTCGAATAATATGTATTCAAAGCGAATGCTTTACAATTGGAATCCAAACAGTGTAATATTAGAATCATGCGATTTTGATTGCTGCTCATTGATGAATAAAACAGGTAAGAAATGTTTGTTTACCTAGTCGTGCTACCTAATATCTGTAAACTATAGCGTTTTTATTTCTAAGACAGACTCGATAGAAAGGTTTTACTCAATCATTTATAAAGTTGATACAAAATAAGCAAACAGTTTTAAGCTAGAAGTAACTAAATTTAGTGGACAAAATGATAAGAATTGTAAAATTTCGAAAAAAGGTACCATGATTTCAATGAATCTTATCTTTTTCTCTTCGTGTAGGTGGCTGTCAGATGATAATTCGTTCTGAATTACAATTAACCTGTATTGGTCGTATATGCTCGACTAGTTGTGACATAACTCAACCACTGAAGATAACTCATTACTCCGATTCATTACAGAACTTGAGAAATTCGACGTTAGAATCAACTACACTGTCCACAGTCGCAATGACAACAACTGTCGATATCCCCATATTCAATTACACGACAATTACTTATATGAATGATTCATACGTTCCCACAGTTGAAATAAAGCCAGTTAGTAATAGCCTGTCGACATTTATTCATTCGATGCGTGTACGATTTCAAGAAACAAAATTGATTCAATGGCTAACTCATGGATCTACTTCAAAAATTCTATCATTGCTCACATTATTTTTTGGCATAGTACTTACTATTTATATAATTATCAACGTACTTCGATCGCTAAAACAAGCAAGACTAATTGCATCTAGAAAACGGCATAGATACACATTATTATAAGATTTCATACCATTTTTTAACCTCTATATAATCAACAAAACTACTCTGAGATGTATTTGTTATTCGTAAATAATCGGTAAAAAAAAGCGATGAGATAAATAAGTGGTAGGCATTCACAGTTTAGGATCAGAAATCTAATCTAGTAATTTATTAATACAAAATAAAAAAAATAGAGAAAGCTTAATTCTAATAAATGAGTATAACTTTGTAGCATTTAATAAATTATAATTTAACCCCATTTGAACGGATCATTTAACCATTCACACTCACACTCAAACGTGTAAAAATAATTACGCCGTATTGTTTTTGACGACTATAATATTCCGTGATATAATTACAAAATAGAACTAACATTCAGATAAAAACTTCAATATGAAATTACTCGGTGAAATTGGAAAAAAATAAAGTAGAATTTTATTTACGAGGTCTATCGAATTCGACGCTGAGATTCCAGCAACTTTTCTCTTTCTTCAATCATTGTCGCTGCCTGAAATAAATTATAGAAAACAAGCAGATGTAAATTGTTTTATATATGTCCAAACTATAAAGATTCCACGTACCCAACTGTAAAACGCTGATAAACCCACGGATATTTCACTAACTCGTAGTAAATCGTAATTTCTTAAAATTGCTTTTGCTTCTCGTGCTTTGTCAACCGGTATTCCCAATGGATTTAATTCATAACATCGTCTTCTCACACTCTCTCGCCCTAATCGACCAAGAAGATTTTGTATCTGGGACCAGTCCTAAAATAAATATTATATTGCTAATACTTTAGCAATATACACCTCATGTGTTGCTTTCACCTGTAAATCTTTTTCTGAATGACCCAAAAGTAAAAATGTTGCTTTCATCACCGTAGGAACTTCTTCTGGTGGTTTTGTATAACTATGTAATTCTGCTATTGTTGCTTGATTTAGTCTCAATACTTTAATCCTGCAAGAAAGAAATTGTTAATCAAAATTCTTATGTATGATAGATAATGGCACTTTGAAAATACAGTCTTGTGGGATAATTCCGGCCACTTGCACAAAGTTTCTTAGTATTTTGCGTATTTCTAAGGCATTTTTAATCGGATAAGCGTGCTATTGAATATGAAGATAAAACTAACAGTTCTCTATGCGCTGATGTAAAACTCCCTCTGCATTTTCGACCAATATTCAAAAGGAGACAGGAACCTCCAAACTGGTCGAAATTTACACAGTATAAATATTCTCATTAATTATGAGCAATTCATGCAATAGTTTCTGTGTATATTATGGGCTGCACTCTTATGAGTTGAATAAAAAGATGAGACATGAAATTCGATTAAAATAAAGGAAGATAATATCGAAACTAGAGTTAGATGTTTATGAAACAAATATCAAAATGCTTACGAAAACTCATTCAAAAACTGGTCTGATGCCTTTAATTGATTAATGGGTGCTGGCGTGCGAGTTTGATTAAGGTAAATGCCCACCATCGCGCAAAATACGATATCTAGTTCATTTTACTTATTTAATATTGCAAAAATTAATATATACAATGTTTATGTTTTATAATCAGTAATTATTGTATTATACATATGGCAGAAATATCATATTTTGCGCGATGGTGGGCATTTACCTTAATCAAATTCGCACGCCAGTACTCATTAATCAATTAAAGGCATCAGACCAGTTTTTGAATGAGTTTTCGTAAGCATTTTGATATTTGTTTCATAAACATCTAACTCTAGTTTCGATATTATCTTCCTTTATTTTAAACGAATTTCATGTCTCATCTTTTTACTCAACTCATAAGAGTACAGCCCATAATATACACAGAAACTTTTGCATGAATTGCTCATAATTAATGAGAATATTTATACTGTGTAAATTCATTACCATAATATGTGTAAAATTACATCAAAATATTTAAGATCATAAAGCCTGCTGATTTTTCGCTGTTGAAATACAATTTTCACATATGGTGTAGGTACTGACATGACGGATACCTTTCACCTGAAGAATATCAGAAATCTACTTCTGAAAAGTACCATAGGTTTGTTGCAGAAGACTCCATGTATTTGAAACGACTGGCTGGAATTTTGACCAGTTTGGAGGTTCCTGTCTCCTTTTGAATATTGGTCGAAAATGCAGAGGGAGTTTTACATCAGCGCATAGAGAACTGTTAGTTTTATCTTCATATTCAATAGCACGCTTATCCGATTAAAAATGCCTTAGAAATACGCAAAATACTAAGAAACTCTGTGCAAGTGGCCGGAATTACTTCATACGACTCTACTTATCACGCAAAACGATGTCTGTTTTAGTGTTGAATTGTTCTTTTTTTCATAGAAAGAGTATACATAGAAAAAAAGTACAATTCTCTTCCCATCACAGAATACATGTGAATTGATAAAAGTACATTTTCTTTTATCGTGAAGTATTTTCGTTGGGGTATTGTGCTAAAAATTCGTACTTCAGAACAACATGCACTATCGATAAAATTCTCGATTTGTGCAAAATCATGCTTGATTTTATCCTTAATTTTTGCTTTTTACACTGAATTACACGATCTTTCGCTGACATTAGCAAGATTTCAAGGTGCTGATGAACCGCAATACACAATTTTATGTACTAAAGCAAGAAATAAGGATAAAATCATAACATACCGGATCTTTTGTATATCCGTCCATTCACTAAAACAATCTTCTATAAAAAATGCTATTTCTGACCATTTTTTTCTAATCTTATTTTAGTAGTTTTCAGAGAATGAAGGCATAGAATAGCTTATATTTCATATGTGTGCTATACATATTTTTCCAAAATAGGTTGGTTACTTTGCTTCCGCTTACTTCATTTGTTCAATTTTCATCAATCGACTCAGTACTTCTAATGCACGCTCATATTCATATTTTAATTCTTGTGTGAAATTGTTGTCTTTTACTTGCTGAATAGCATTTTCCAAACGTTCGATTGTTCTTTGATCAATTGCAAGTAGAAGTTCTAAATTGTAGTCCAATACATGATATTTATAGAGAGTGTGACGGTTAAAAGATAATCTACCTTGACGAACTTTGTTCACATCGACAACAGGCTTCTGGACTATAGCTGATATTGATTCTTTTCTAGGTGGTGTAGGAATCGGAGGTGTTGGAAGACGTGGTTGTGGTGTCAACGGAGTGGGAGTAGGAATTGGCACAGCTGCCTCACTGTGTATTGACGGTTGACGGCTAACAGAACTGAACTCTCGAACTTCATAGGATTTAAATCCGCTAAGTGGATGTGGTTCTATTCGCTCTTTGATAATATCTTCCACTAAACAGAAACGACGATAGTTGAAATTTGATTTGCTTCTGTTTTATATAATTATTACGTACGTAAAAAGTATATCAGAGTCATTAATGCTATCAATGATAAAACGATAAGAAATGCAGCAAGTGCCTGACCAAATGTACCTGAAAGTGAATGTTATAAACTCAATTACAAACTTCTTTTGAATTATATAAAGGGACTAACTTTTTGACTGAGATGTACAGCAACTAATGACACCTATTAAAAAGCCTAATTCGACAATAAGAATAACGGTAACTGCAACCAAATGCAGCTTTTTTAATAGTTTTTCTAAACAAACAAGTTTGTTCAATTGGCAAAGCAGTGAACAGTGAATAGTGAATCACAGAAAGTTACCTTTCCTAGTAACATAAATAAACGCAGCGATGGATCCGAAAACGATGAGGACGGCAACTGCAGCTAACGTAACAGTGAGGACTGAAACCCGCTTGTGATAAGTCATAATGGTCTGCTGTTCCATGCCATTATGATAGACTAAAAAAAAATCTTTATTTCACGTTCATTAAACATATTTTACTTAATTTAAATGTCTACATATTCATTCTGTGATGAGTCTATTTCAAAGATAATCTTGAGCCTATATTTTCGATTAAAAAAAATCTGTCGATATCTATGTGCAAGTTCCAATAAATCTTCTCCTTTTGTCTTTAGTGCTAGTTCTTTGTTCGACATACCCAACACAAGTTCTGAATTAAATTATTATATTTGTTTTAATTTCAAATCTGTCATTGCAATTCGTTGATTGAGAAATAGTATTTTAGTTCAATTTCTGCTTGTTTATCGTCTCATAGTATATCTTTCATATCTATAAATCTCAAATAAAACATTATAAGATGTTTTTACAACTATTTCAAATGTGTTTGCTTAATGTTTGAACATAATGCTGAAGACTTGCTCTTATTAGTAGAACAACAGTTACAGAGGGAAGAGATGAAAAAATCAGAATAAAAAAAACAAAGAAAAATCGCATCACAGATACAGAACTCCAGTAACATATACTACTATGACTACTAAAAATTTTGTTAAAGTTATTTTTATAGGTGAAATATGAAGACACGCACGTATATGAAATATCGTACTCACATATACATACACACTTTCACATTTGCAATTAATACCGACCTAAAATGGAAAGAAGAAAGAAGATGGTCGTCTGGGCAACGTCCGTTTATTTTTCAAAAATGTTATAGGGAACAATAGAAGAGACAAAATACCAAAATGATGTGTACTAGTTATAAGATAGAAAAACAACTAGAATGCTGTATGTTTATGTTGGTAGTTTGTAAACGTAAAGTGCGGAAGATAATATAGATTTATCTTGAGATTTGCTCGTCTGTTCTTCGAAAAAGAATCAATGTAAATTTTGACCTTTTATATTTTCACAGTGTATGTAAAGAATCGTTATACAATCACGTTATAAATTCTAAGATTATGTATGGTGACACAATTTACTCTGGTCACTTGTGACACCTGCAACATAAAAAACAAACAATTTTTGTCCAAATATCGATATATCATCAGTTCAAGGTTTAAGCGATCTATTATCTTTTACAAGATGTGTATTCAACAAAACAGTACGATCATCTTCTACAATATGAATAAAGAAAGTGATGAACATAATTTCGAGAAGACTTCTTGTCTTGATGTTTTGTTTAACCAGTCAAGCCTAAACCCTAGTAAAACGATCTTGTAATCAAGATCTTGACTTTTTGAATTTTTTCAGTATGACATCTTGCTTCAAGATCTTGATAAGAAAATATAAGAATTTAAGAAATTTCAAGAAGTCAAGATCTTGAACATCTTGTAATTTCTTGACTTTTTGTACCAGGATCTTGATTAAAATCTTGAGTGATTGCATCTTGTACCCAAGATCTTGGAAATTCTTGAATCATCGTTTTGTTTTACACTCTTGTGTAAATATAAGTGCGAATATTTTCACACTTAGAGTAACTTCGAAATTTTTCGTTCTTGACCATAGTTGTTTAATTAAGAACCTATGATTCTATATGATCGTATATTTGATGGCTATGGTTGCCATAAATGAAAACAAAATGTAAAGAAAATTTTTCACTTAAGATCTTACAACATCTTGAATAAATGATTCAAGAATCCAAGATCTTGACTTCTCGGTGTTTTTTCCAAGATCTTATGACATTTCTTAACCCAAGATCTTGGATACAAGAAGTTTCACTAAAGTAAGGTAGTCAAAAGAAGTTTGAAAATGGATTTGAGCAGCTAAAACAGTTTTCAATCAGAAATGCACTATGTGAAAAGTCCATCGAAATTGCTGAAAACTAGGTTCTATATTCGATCCGAAAGTTTTGTGAACAACTTTTAGAACACCGATTGTTCTAGCTAATTAAAAACCTCGTCATGCCTTACAGCAGATATGTGATGCATTATGATATTAAGCTTGAGTAAAAAAACTTTGCTTAAAAGTGAAGAAATGTTTGTAAAGTCTACCATAAGAATCATCGACTCAAATTTAAGTTAAAGGTTGAGAGATTTGGACATATCCGCAAAATGTGCTGTATATTTAAATATAATACCACTTCTTCTCTTCTCTTCCCAATCGTCAAAAAAAATCTAGTATCGCCCGATTCATCTAGATTACTAGATTTTACTCGATTGTAACTATTGGATGACGACAGTGAAAATCTAGTAATCGAGCGATTGCTAGATTTCTTCTAGTTGCCCTATCGATTTATCGCACGATAATCGATCGATTTAACTATTGCTAGTTACGCATGTAGACGCATCTAGTTAAAAGTCCCTTTTTCAACTAGTAATCTACATGACAACTAGTTTTGTATCGCCCGATTACAGACGAAATGTATCTAGATTTTTCTCACAGGTGATGTTTGCTAGGGATTGCAGCTCATCAGCTAAGAACCAGACACAGATAGTTTCGGAGCTTTAATCGTCGTACTATATTTTCATGTGTACGGATGCTCTCTTAGCTAAAAGATGTTATTGCTAATACTGCATTATCAGAAGGTTGATATGATGCTGAGAAATGATGATGTTGTTAGTTGTTGAGAAGACATTTTGTGATAATGGCCAAATTTTATGTTGCGAAGGTGCTGAACTACGGGTTAAAACAAGCAAACAATTAAATGTCTATTCTAGTCGAAAAGATTTGTTGATCATTTACCAGTATTAGAAAAGTGTATAGAATGGTGTGCGTCAAATAGTGCTAGTTATTCAATATATGATTACGAAATGTCAGATATTCTTCTTCTTCAAAATTTTTCTGAAACGTTCTAAGTGTTCTCCCCATGTATAGTATTACGTGATATTTTTATATTTAAAAGTGCTAAAAACAAAATTTTTTTTTTGTAAATACTAAATATGTATAGGAAGAGAACGTAGGTTGTTGCTTAACTGTTAATATTTTTATTATTTTAAGAGGATGTGTACATATCAGTCAATGTTCATTTTTGTTAATGTTTTTGTTTTTGCTGTGTTTTATGTTCATGTACTGCTAGGACCTCTTGCGGTCATCAGTTATTCGCACAATAAAAAACAAAATAAAAATAAAAAACAAGCAAACAGTTAAAAAGTAGTGTAAAATTATTTCACAAGATCTTTAATCAGCTGTTTTTCTTGACATTTAAATGGTAAAATCGACTCATTCTTCTTAAAAAATCGTTTTAGCACTTTAATGAAATTTTCGGATGTATAACCCTGTAAGAGAAGTTTCATGTACATAGTTTTAACCACCGTAAAGTAGAGTCCTGCGGGACAGACTTTTCTGTTGCCCCGAGCCCGAACATAAAAATTTTTGTCCCGTCCCGTAAGCCCGAGCCCGTGAGCAAGTAATGTTGTCCCGAACTCGTCTGACCCATGAAAAAAATTTATTGGCTTTTTTGTCCCGTATTTTTTTGAAAATATTTTTCTGTTGTGATAAACCGTAACTGCTACAAAAGACGCTTAAGTCTCAAACTTATTTTTGCAAAAAATCGACGTGAGAAAATTTAAGTCTAATTTATTTGATTCTACAATTAAAAGTTACTGTATAAAAAAATGTTTTACATCCACTCACTACCTCAGAATCGAAAGGAAAGAACTATAAACCTAGTTTTAGATCTTTTCAAGTCTAAATTCAGACTATTTCATCTCTCTAGGTGAATTTTTAGTTATTATAAAATTACGGTTTTAACTTGATAGTATTACAAGAATTAAACATTTGAAGCTGCAGCACATATACAGTTAAAAGGCAAAACTTACGGGACAACATTTTTCTGCAACTTGTCTCGACCGCGTAAGTCCGAGTCCGTGAAATTTTTTTCTTGCTCTGGGCCCATAAACCCAAGTCGGTAATTTCTTTTTTGCCCCGCAGGAGTCTACCGTAAAGTATGTTTTATAATCCATGTAAACGTTTGATAAGCGATGTAACTGTCCTATCACCATACCATAACCCATTACCTTTGGAAAATTACCGTTCAAATCCGGATAATTGACAATGTTAAAACCGAACTTGGTCGGTTTATCATATGGTTTGATTTGTATTATTCCGTTAATTATATTCATTTCGAAATCGAGAAAAGTCGCTTGTTTATCATTTAGATTTTCCCAATTTAAAGTTAACTGCACAGGATATTACACATTCCAAAGTAGACTTTAAAATCATGTGTAGATACGTTTATTAAAGTAAATTTTTTATGGGAAAATCTTTTTTGCTCATCGCTGTTCGTTCAAACTCTATAACTCATCAATGAAGTGTAAGTAAACACTGAAGTTTTATCCATAAGCTCACGGTATGTGTAGTTACCTCTGGTACAAATTTCATCCTAATTTGTAACAGCAACTAAATCATCTTTACTGACTCTACCAAAAAATGGATTTTAAATGAGCACAAGTTTGAAGAGTATGTCTTCGCACAGATATGTGAGTTTATATCCATGTAGATCTTCCCGATCTATATTACACAAAATTTTCTACTTTTTCATTAATTATTACAAGTATGGAGTTTATTTTTCCGTTGTCATAGCTGTGCTTGTCGCATTTTTGTTTGATAATGCTTGTTTTTTCATTTTCTGAACGCTTTATTTTTGAAACACATTGTTTGTTAATGTTTAACAAAAATTGATAGGACTGATGGATTAAACTGAAATCAATTCTAACTCACAAAATTTAAGTAAATGTTTCTGTTGCTAACGTCTAGACGATCTGTACATACGCTGCACATGATCAGGGAACTTTTGAAGATTTTTAGTTTAGCTACAAATCCTCAGTCAATGTTAAATCAATGTCCAAAAGAATTTTTCAGTGCATACATCTATGTGTCCTATATATTTATTGGTACATAAGGGCAGATTACTACCGCTCTAAGTAGTGAATTTATTTTAACAGTGAAAAACAAATTATGTCTTTAATCTCATTCAATATTTTGTTCTACTGTTAAAGACGTATTTGTATTACCATTAGCAGAGTTAGTTTTCTTTACAGCGTGTTTTTTCTGAATATGCTGAATCAATCGATTTAAATCAAGAAACTGTTCCGAACAAAATATACAAGATTGTTGAAAATGTTTGTTATCGTTGTTAGGTGGATGTTCACGAAATGCCGTAGTTTCGGTAGTATGATTCATTGGAAATAATTGATGATTACGTTCTAAAACCAATCGAGTTAGTGAAGAATGATCGTGTGATCTATTGAAGATGTGTCCTAACACAGGATTTATAAATGTTCGATTTAGAGGTACCATGTTCGTTGGGAAGTTTTGTACTGTTTTATGCTCAACAAAATCTAATGGATGTGTGCCGTTGAACAACGATTTATGAACAGGAGACGAAATATTGAGAAGAGGATGGAATGGTGTACTGTGAATAGATCTGTTACGTGCTGGTTCTAACAATGACGATAGTGTATTGTGAAATGTATTAGTGCTTGATTCATGATTTGTTATAAGACTAGAAATTTGTTGAATATTTGGTTCGACAGATTCTCTTACTGCCGATTTAGGCGGCTTTTCAAGAGTCAGATTTTTACTAGTTGTTATTACTTGTTTTTGAGATTTTGCTTCATCGCCATTGATTGTATCCGATAGCGATGATGTCGAACACGACTCTGATCTAGAAGAATAGCGAGCATGAGTACGAATATTCTCGGGTTTATGCCAACGACGATGAGATGCCAAATTTGCTGGACAATTGAAAGTTTTATCGCAATCAGGACAACTAAAATGGAAAAAATAGTATCTAATTGTTAAAAAGCTCTTTCTAACATCCTTCATTCGTTTTTATTTGTGAAAGAAAGATATCTGATTTTCAATTCCGATACAGTAAACTTTCGCTATTCGTCTTTAGTCTTTTTATTCTTCCTGTTTGATCTCAAACCAGTGATTAAATCCCGATGGTAAAATGCATCACGTTCACTGTATGTAACAAGATTTTTGTAGTAAATTTTGGCTTCCTTATGCTAAAAATTACTCAGGAACAAGATAACTTTAATCATTGAATATTAAACTAATTGATTTATTCAATTATCTTACCGAAATTCAACATGTACAACTCTGGGACATTTGTGCATAGCTAATTGAAATGCATTTTCATATTTAACTTTACATAATTGACAAATATAATCTCCAATAATATTTTTAATTTTTTTTAATTCTTCAATAGCTTCTGGTGTTACTTCAACATAATTCATTGTCGGTTCAATATCACCACGAACTTCTTTCCATTTTTCGTATTCTTCCCATTCTTTTAGTCTCGTACCATTGAATGGTAAACGTGTATCTTCTTCGTGCCTGTTGCTACTATCATTACCCGATTTAGAACATTTTCTTAATTTTGAACGTTTTAAATTTACAGTTGTTGTTGCTGCGGAACGTTTTCTACTAAATTTTGGTGTTGGTGTTGCCGTTGCCATTGAGGATTTTTGTTCGATGATCTCTGACATTTTTTTAATGAAATTTATTTCATAAAAGTTGAATGATTATTGAATGTTTCTACTTCAATTTATTTCAGAACGAGAATTTGATAATGTCGTACGATGAAACTAAAAAAAGAGAATAAAAATGTAGCTTACGGGCACATACATTTTTAATTTGTTACAAATTGAACATTTTTATATTTATCAAAGTATATATGGTGTGCTGAAATATTATAAGTGATCTTTTTAAAGCATGTGTCGACTATCGTGATAAAAAGGCGTTTCAAGTAGAGAATAGAAAATTCTACTATTGTGTGTTTGTTCATTCATTCAATGAACCAATCAAAGAAAGCAAAAATATCTTCACATCTTTATATTGTGAACAACCAATCAAAAATAATCATGAAGAAAAATTGTTCAATAGAACATACTCTTATCGTACTCATATTGAACAAAACAAAGAGAAAATTTGATCAGTTATCTACCATTTTTCAGAAGATACTACAGGTCTTTAGGTTACGTTGTCCTGTTTTGTAGTGGAAAGTGAAATTTTTAAGTAAGAACTGTAGTTTTTCACAAAAAGATCACATAAATAACTCGCTTGCACCAATTTGCCTAGAGGATAAAAAACAGAGATAAAAGTTTTGGATTATCTTCGGTTGAATTTCCGTTATATATTTAATTTGGCTCAAACTCCTGATATTGACAGCAGTAAGAAAAGCCACGAGTTCATCTTTCGTACCAAAAACAATAAAGGAGCAGAGTCTATCACCTAGAGAAGTAATTGTCACATTTGCTATACGTGCTTTTAGACGTGTATTATCAAAATATCTATCTTTTTATTTAAAAGAAAATAAATGTTGTTGATGAGTTTCGTTTAGTGTACAAAAGTATTTTCTTTCTTTCTTTAGTTTATATATATGGGGATAATTATGCTGAACTTTTTAACTTTTAATTATCATCGTGTCAGTTTCTTTGCTATCATGGATAAAAATCAATCAATTATTGTCTCATGTCTGTCTTATTCAGGTAACAAATCTATGTCTCAGAGCGATAGTTCCAGTATAACTCTCGGGTGATGAAGAATCGAGTAGATAGAACGAGTTCGAGTACGTAAAGCTGCTTACAGGTACATAGTCTTCTAACTCAGCGTTCGTATTATAATATGAGATATCGGTTATATGAACAGATGTATTGAATTGAACAGTTTTTGTCAATTGCTGAACCGCACGCCACACAAATAATTCTTTTTCATTTTTGCTTTGATTTTTTTGTGTTTTTGATTCTTCATTACAAATATGGGTAGTAAAAAAAAAAGATTCACTGATATTTAGCTACACGCCATTTTATCAATTACTATTTTATATTGTTCAGTTATAATTTGCATGTTCAAGAAAGTATATGATCATTATCTGTTCAGTTCATCTCTATCATCGCGCTTTGATGCTGAATAGATCGGCTTACCTATACACACGATCGATAACTTATTATCAAATCGTACCGCGATACTGTTCAATCTATGTACCATTATCAAAATTCACCAAAAGTATATATTGAACGAAAATGAGCGATTGACGAGACAACGGAATAGAAGCCCTTTTAGACCGTTCTCTTCTGACTCGCTATGTGGTTGGTTTACCTTGGCTCATCCACTAAAACATTTAGTTTAATGTAAAAAAATAAAATAAAGATCTTCCTATTTGTCCATAGCGTTTTATTGCATTTGGTATATTAATTAAAAAACTGTGGAAAGAAATGGGTGAGAGGAGAATGGGGACACAAAATAAGAAATCATTATCAATAAGTAATCACCTATCTTTTCTTCCAAGAATTAAATTGAAATTTGAAACAACATTCTTTAGAAAAATATTTTATATTATCTGTCTATGTGCACGCTTGGGTTCAACCGTTCCTATCAAAAGTATAGCATGCACTTTCAAATGGGAAAGTTTGTACAATCGTAGCTATTCAAATCTGATAATAGTAAAACTTTTCTGAATTGAACATTTCGAGAACGAACCAAAACGTATTTGGAGATCATCATACTGAAAAAGAGCTCTTTGTTTTTTCTGTTTTTTT